>JAODTK010005619.1:0-298333 GCA_026419785.1 Sclerodactyla briareus | reverse complement strand
CAGCGGCCCATAATGAAAAACGCAAAATCTGTATCTCCTGCAAATTTATTGACAGTGCTCATGTTTTTTCTTGTCATTAATAAGGGCCAATAGTTGTACATGCAGGGTGCCACAAAGGATTTGGGAACCAAGGCCCATGTATGCCCTGGTTACATCATGTGGAATTACGCAAACTTTTCCTCTTAGGATTTTGATGCTCATTGTGACATACTGTTGTAAAAAATGTTCCATGTGGCGTTTCAGGGATTTTTCCCATGCACTTTTGGGCAGAGGGTACATATCATGAAATATCACGTCTTGGTACTTCAAAGGCAACTCCTCCACAAGTTCAATTGATTCTTATGTAATGATACTTGGGTTGTGGCAGTGGTGGTGTTGGAACTTATGACCAGGCCCCAATGTGGGCCATATGGCCCATATTGAAATCATGCAATGCTTCTCTACAAGGATTGCATGGTGTTAATGTTTAGTCATTATGCCGGGTATAATAGCCGTACCTCCAGAGTTTTTCAGGATTTGTGGTCTTGAGGGCCCGTGTGAGCCCAGGGGCCCATCTTGTGCAATCACGCAAAAATGCTTCTATCCTACCAATTTTAGTGCCTAATGTTGATGGCGATCATAATGATGGAATAGACATACCTACAGAAGTTTCTGGTCAAAAGTTGTTGAAGGGTCAGAATAAAAAAATATCATGTGAAAAAACTGCCAAAATCTGCAAAATGCTTTTCCATCTACCGATTTAGTTGGATTACCACGGAACTTGTTCAGCCTATCACAGCATGATGGTAACTGATGGTTCAGGGATTAAGGTCAGAAAGTCATTGAAAGGCCTATTCTAAAAAATAGTGCCTATTTTCATAAATTATCGAATAAATTGATGTTGAAAGTTATGTCTGCAGCATTTTCTACCACTAAAATCGACCAGTTGTGATAAGCGGAGACATTCGATAGCAAGAGTAAATTGAATTAACACTGCAGGTGCCTGTCACGGGTACCACCCATATTACTTATTAACTAATCTGATTTTGTCTGCAGTCCACACTCCATCAACCAGTATCAAATATTGACTCATGATTTGTATCATTCCCTAAAATCCCCCCAATTCTAGACCACATCTTGTATTCCATTTTAGTGACGGGGGTAACCCTTCTCATGTCATCCATTGCTATTAAAGTCTAGAGCAGAGAAGACCATTATGTTTACTTTTGTACATAGCTGCCATTGTCTTATTTTTTGGAATGGGGAAGTGGGGGGAGGGACAACCTGGATGCTCATAAAATTATATAACCTAGTGAGCAGGTAGTTGTATGATTCATGGTAAATATAACGGGTATGGTGGTTCATGCAACAGTCATTGGAATGGGGCTTTTGAGAGGTTACTGGGTTTTGATAGGTGCATTAGGTCCGTAGTCTTGGTCAGTAGCCAAGGACTACAGGTTCTGGAGAAGGATGGGGCCATGGGATTGGAAAATACCTGGCAGCCTGTGGTGATCTGGACCATTCAAAAATTGAACACATCCCTGCTCTCCTACTCCAGTTAAAGCTGAGTCATAATATTTCTTATCATTCTTTGTGAGGCACCTCCATTGCGTATTTCTGTTCCAAGCATGAGACCCATAGGTTATTCGCAAGGTAGTCACTATTAGTCCATTGGTCATTTTGCCAATATTTGTGATGGCCATTTGCAAACAAGTTACAGAGACTCGCTACATTGCAGGTCAGTCTACTATTTTTTTACCTGACCCCAGACATGTGGCTTCTGTCAAGCGGCCTATCTCCTCAGTATGAATGGCTAATAATCTTGGTCAGTAATAAACATAGGACCATGGAAAACCGTAGGGTATTCATATAGGGTTTTCCGATTTATTTTGCAAATTGAATTCATACACAAACATTCCACATTAAACTGGGACATTTTTGCCATATGAAGGTCATTTAAAATGGGGCACAATAATAGGCGTTGTGTGTGAAATGCCGTTTCCAAATCTCAATTGGTCATCTTGTGATCGATGATGGCCCTAACTGAGTACAATGTCATGACTGCAAGATCTTTGGCCCTATTAAAATCAAGGTTCAAAGGTCATCAAGGCATAATAGCCATTGTTTGAAATTCACTTTTTTGCCTGATCATGCTGAGCATGTAGTAGATGATTGTTACATTAGTGTTGTATATTTGTTGCGATTTGAGATACAGCACCATTGGTGATCTCGTTTGCTTCTGGGTCTCCGGAAAGGACATGGAAATGACAAACGAAGTCTAAGCCCTGATCGCTATGCATCATTGTAAGGGAGAGAATGGTTTGAGCAGGTTGGTTTTGACCAGTAGAGAATTCGTAAACTCTGGATTTTTTTATTCCAAATCACGAAATAACACTTTCTCGTCATAGAATTGACCAACAAACAAACTAAGCAGTACCACCATAACAGGGGACTAGTTAGCATGCGTCCAAGGTCTGCAGTTTTTGGTGTTGAACCCCACGTGGGCTAGAAATTTTAATCCCTATGTATATTTTCAAGATTTCTTACTCATGGGGTGCAGATGACTGATGACGGAGCATATCCTCTGTGCTGCATGCTCTCTCTCTCTCTTGTCCCATTATACTCAACACCCACTTTTATGAATCAGAGTAACCTCGGGGGCTGCGCGTTCCAAAGACCCTAAGCTGTGTTTCCACGAGGCGGACGCGGGAGCGGAAGGGCGCGGGGCGACAGGTGACTGTTTCCACGAGCAGGACGCGGAATGGGCGGGCGCGGAGGGGGCAAAGGTGTTGACTGTTGAGACGGTAAGCCAATTGTTCTCGTGTATTTCTTTCCATACCACATTCGCAAAATGTGGTTATTAAGCTCTAATCCTAGTGTTAACAATGATGTTGGTATTGAACCACCGTCGAGTGAGTTTGAATTTCGAACGACCGTTCGTTCATGTTTTTTAAAGAGGAAGGGCGAACCACAATTGCCTAAACAAAATGAGCCAACCCCCAAGCACAAGAAACTGAAAGAAAGAAGAGAGATCAGCTTGTTAATTCACTCGTGAAACCCGAGGAAGCCTATTCCCAGCACGCGAAGTGCGAGGAAAAAAGTAGCGGGCATAGGTTTCAAGTGAGATGAAGTGGAGATGCAACCGAACGGGTGGCTGGAAGAAGAGCGATAATGGCGAGTAACCGCGCGGTGAAAGGAGGAACAGCATCCCCAAGCTCAGAGAACATTGACCATAAAAGGGCGCGTGAAGGAGACAGAGAAATGTGATACAGAGCGAGATGGATAGAGGTGAAGGGAGGAAGATAAGTATCATCGTTATGAGACGAATGACTTATCGGGTCCGATCAAGGACATGAGAGGAGGTGACGAAGCCCACCCCAGTATGGCAAACAAATCATTAGGGAGCGAAATTTGGGCTTTGTAAAGCAGAAGTAGATGTTGTGAGGTGGGTTAGGGTTAGTATTTCAGCGCACGAAATAAGAAGCCCAACTTTGACAAGAATTAGTAGCGATCGGGACTGATAGTGAGAGTTCCAGGACAGGTTGTTGTGAGTTCCATACCGAGGATATAAGAGAAGTAGACTGAGGGAGGATACTGGTAGCCCTAAGAATAGCCGCGTGCATCAGAAACAGCCGACCAGAAATCAGTCTGAGGTTTTAGTAATTGGTGAAGGGTAACAAGAGTGCCGTGCCCGTTCAAAATAGAATATGATCATGTTCAGCTGATGGCAACTAGGGCGGTTTTAGATAAAATCATTCCCTTCTGGGGACGCGAAGAAAAGCAACAGAGAGTGGGAAGGGTGAATCATCAGCAAGGAGGTGAATACTTATAGGGGGCAAGAGCTAAGAAGATCATTGATAAAAATGAGAAACAGTAGGCGAAAAAAAAAAAAACACCACCTGAGAAACACAGCAGATAGGGGAGGTATCGGAGAGGGCCCCATCAACCCGAAACAGAGCTTAGAGCGGCAGTCCACGAATCCAAGACGTTAGAAAGGGGCTGGGGGGGAACCAAATGAAGTAATTGGAAAGCAGTCCGGCGTGCCATACACGGTCAAAGGCATCAGAAGATATCAGGCAATAGCCCTACTTTCGCCGAAAAACTCAGGGCTTGGGCCCCCTGATTGGTGACAAAAGACTGGTGGACCAAAAGATCGGTGACAAAAGACCGGTAGATTCGGGCCATGCCGGAAACCCCATACTGGTGGTCACTGATGAGAGAATAAAACTCGAGATCAAAACAATCTGTTGCTATAGTGTACCATAACTTTAAAAGAGACCCGAGGCTGGGGGTGGATGGCAAAAATCAGGCCTGTAATTGGACTGGGTTTGGTGCTTGTCAACCTTCTCAGGGACTGGGCGGACATGGGTCGTGTTTCCACACGAAGGCTAGGTCCCCTAGACTAAACAAAGACGGTTGACCTTGAAGATTGCTAAGATGGGCGCCAAGGGACTAAGGAGGAATGATGGAGGATGAGCATCTGTATTCATAGTGGAATAAGAGGAATGCTCGGCAAAAGTGTTAGCTTAGAGGGTGGCATCACTGGACAAAGAGCAATCAGTTTACCAGCGGAGGGAATTGGAGAACAAAAATTCTGGGATCACAGATTTGGCCAGCGACCAACATGAACGACTACCAGAAGGGCAGGGTGAAAGTTTATTAGCCATACCGTGAAAATGTTTTTTTTTTCGCCTTACGATTATTATAATAGATTATATTCTATATATACATATACTGGGATGAAATGTGACAAGATTGATATATGACGGTGGTGACGACAGAGATGATAGCGATGATGATGATAGTGATAATCCACGCATTTAAAGACGTATGTCCTACATTCGATATCAGAGATATGTAGTAACCATGGTGTGTTGTACCTTGTTTGCCAACACAAAGTTGCCTGTGTTCATCGAGGAGAATCGGTGTATGCGTATATAAGAGATTCCGCCATCGCAGATGTCAAACTAGTACAGTGTCTGTTGTAGCGTCTCCATCGGGAATTGACACCGGAGAACATCTTATCATTGTAACGCAGAATAACGTAACATTGTCGTGGTAACTGCAGTTCATGGACACTGGGGTTGCCGGCTTACTACTGTCTGGTGATAACATCTACTTCCTTGGAGAGCATGGGGCCTTATATCGTCATTTTTCTCAATTTTGCTTTGACAGAATTAGACCATTGCGATGGTCCATTTTTGTAAGCGTATAATTGGTTTTGTGTGGGGAACGTCAGATTTCATTTGTATTTTACTGGTTCGACTAGTATTGTCCTCTGGCATCAACTTTGAGAAAAGCGAGAGCGACGTCCCGGTGCAATCCAATATCATACTGTATATCCTTACGCAATGCCGATTCAATGCCGATTCATGCTCGTCAGAACTAACACGCGATCGGGGTATACACCTGGTGATCATTTGCCACTCTCTTGTCCGACAAGTACCCAGTGATTGACAAGGAAGGGTGAAACTCGCCCAGGCACCAACTAAGTAATTTCAGTGTCAGTGGGTATTCCATGGAGCATTTTAACCACCTAATCTGTTAATACCTGGAAAAGTGAAAACTGAGCTATGATGACATTCATAACCTACTGGCCTCTATCTCAGACAACCCGATTGTTCTCAATAACACGCAAGCATTTCAGCGTGAAACCGTCTGGTCTAAATGGGATGCCCCCCCCCCACCCCCTCCCCACCGCTCTCATAATGGTTTCCGCTCTTGCGATTGCTATATGACACAACATTTCACCTACGAATGTTCACCACTACTTACCTCGACTAAAGAGTCAAGAGACGCAGAATATCACAGTGGCAAGATCCGGGCATCGTTGGCCTCCATAAAAAAAAAATCCGAGCGAGAATAAGGTGTTTTCAGTGTGTAGAGGGCAATGTCCCCTACTGTAAATTGGTAGTCACGTTAAAACGTAGCCCACGCCGACAGTGAAAGAGCATTATCATGTGACAAGTAGATTGATTTATGTGGATATTTTATAGTAGCTGCCTTTTCTCGAAGCAACGTGAATAATTGATCTGCGAGATATTAAGATAGTAGGATAGTAGGAGTTTACTACTTTCACTTCATACCCTTTGTCAACAGATAAAAGTGGTGATTCCATAACTAGGACTATAAGGAAGGAGCATGGCTGCTAGAATATTGGTTTCTCATAATTTCACTTGCCTAAAACATTAGTGACAAATTATTAGAGTGACTAAGCAGCAATAGTAACTTTAAACTAGGGACAAGCAACATTGAAGGTAATTTTGACCTCGAATGTTTCCAATGCATTGGATGATAGCGCTACGCATAAGCAAGATGTGATACATGGCGTTAACAACCTTGAGGTAAATATAATAAAGAGAGATTTCAACCATATAGCTATGTCTGTTGGTGTCTCCTGACAGTGGTTCATCGGTAGGACAGCTTGAAACCAACAACAACGAGTTTTGCAAGAATGTCCGATGAGTTTAGGAAGGGAACCCGGGAACAGGACCGCCAAAAATGTGGGTAAAAGCGGGTACTCTAGCTCTTTTTACGGTCGTTGAATGGATTTAGACGAATTGGGGAGATTACTGCTTCCCTCGAAGAAATATCCCCTCCCCACCCCCCCCCCCTACAAAAAACATCCCGCATCCTGCAATCAGATTAAAGATTGGAATTCGTCTCATCGGTATCCATGAATGACGTCACTAATCGGATTCGTCATTCTGTTCACAAGATCTCCAAACCAGCGGTTGATGTCGATGTCGTTCGGGTGCAACCTCGAACACGGTATATCGACATTGCAAAATATAACGTCCTTGCAAACGGACCCGTCCCATTTATTCGTGTCGGTGGTGCGACAAACCATTTAACAAGATGTGGGACCAGGAACGTTTCTGAATTTTCCTTTCAACTATTACGATTCAGGACAGTAGTTATGTTCAATGTGAATAGATGCACATTGGAATTACTTCGCCGTAAGTCACGCAAACACATCGTTCGATAAATCGACTGGGGCTCTGAGACTATTCCATCATCTTTTCAAACGTCATGTTCTAAATCCTTTAATAGTCTCTAAAACGTTTTATTTACTTGAGTTGTTCATCATCAAGGTTTTATACTTGTATTTGCTATTCTTGTATACCCTTCACTCTGCAATTCTTGCAATCGCTTATGATACTGTGGCGTTCTTCACGGAAATACCGTTCTAAAATGCCTTGTATTTCATAATGTTCTAATTACTAATTATTATTATTATTATCATTATTATAATAATTATTATTATTCCATTTGTTCAATTGTGGTCCACAAAATGGGGGCAGTCGCCAAAACTGGTAGATAAGACACCGTTCGCACAATATCCGTGCATATCCGGAGTCCGACATTGACGGCAAACGGCACTGGCTGCCGGCGGAGGGGGGCTGGAAAAGGGACGTCTGTCGGAGATGCAGTGATTTCATTCTCGTTGCCGAGATAATATGTAAATTGTGGGAAGCGTCACCCAAGAGTTTGGAGAACGGTAATATTTCTTAACGAATTTCTATAGCGAATTCTACAACAACATCGGTACTGAATGCAAGTAATGCTGCTTATATAATTTCCTTTTAGCATTTTAACTTCACTGAAGCAAGCACTACCACGGCAGTATAACCGGCCTTATATGGCACTCTCATGTTAATTTGACTTTCAATGACCATCATCATTGAGACAACAGGACGATAACGAAAACATGTTTTAGAATCGATAGGGTCTAGTAGATTCGGACAGACTATTGCACAACTTTGTATTTTATAATATCCGCTATTCTTAAATATATTCATTATTATTCTCTGATCAACTGATCTGTCAAGCCTAGTAAACTATCGGTGGTCGGCTTCTTCATTGGAACATTGCCAGTACTGCTACAAGGTTATCCAAAGACATTTTGAACTTTCAAGTTAACTTGACCCAATTCGTTGAACTTCCTGGCAAATGCGAACAACAACGACGACTCGATCTCCTCGTTACATAGCAATGAACAAGAGTGGAGAAGTTTGGTATTATGGTGATAAAATCGTGAAGGGCAAACATCTTCACGACCCGCACCTCCTCGATAGTCAAGGCTAAGGATCCATCGATGAGGACTGGCGGATAGGTGTGAGCAGTATTAATGTGAAAATCATATTTTGCGGAGTGGAATCGATATATAGAAAGAAATGACTGTCTAATAATGTGAAAGAGCCACAAATTCCTTACATTTGCTCTATTAAAAGATATTCCATAGAATCTTTCCGCCGGATGCGGCCATATTCGCATCCGTACAGATAGTAATATTGCCTACTCGGTTTTTGTCCATTTTATTTGATATCTTTTGCCGCATGGCTACGGACTTGCCTCTATCTCTCTGCAACAATTGCAATGATGAGAGTTTCTCATTTTAGTACTACGCGTGAACCCATCATTAGTCGCGGTGTCAAGTCAACACCCTACACACCCCCCTATGGAACCTCCAGCGTGAGGGTCCAATGAGGCTGGCCAGTGGTTCTTCTCCATCAGAACGTGTGAAGTCTGACGTCACTATATTAACCTATTCAAGCAGCGCGTGTAGCGATGCCCTCACTGACCACTGTGGCTAATCCATCGATCCCCGAAGCAATTGAAACCTGAACCGGTGTAAATGGCCAGTGATATTCCGTGAACTTAATTCAACTGTTCAGGAGCTGCTGTCGAGAGGCTATATTTTAGCCTAATATTGCTGCCATGCAGTCTTCACCGAAGAGCGACTGGAAGTGGCTGGGGTCCCTAATTGGACTTCCAAGAAAACGTCTGCGAACAAGGTATGTGGGAATCACTTGTAGCCACCCGTGAGAATTTAGAGGACGAACCAACGCACCTGGCTGCAAACAACAACAGACCGACCAAATCCCTGGGAACTCAAACTAGGGGCCTTCCGTTGGTCAGCCAATTCAGCCGACGACCGAAGCGTTCAGGAGAAAAGGAAGCACGTTTTCAGGGATTTTTTCTAAGCCACTTAGTAAGGTGGGAATGGAGCGTACAATAAAATTTAGGTATGTCCTTGTTGGCACCCCATAGATCACTAGAGATGACACTGTTTGGGGCATAAAAATACGAGAATTGCAATGGCACAGTAGCTCACCTGTTGAATACCCTGTAGGTATCACTAGTCAGTAATGCCACTAACTATGAAGACTACCAACTTGATCTGGTAATAGAAGAAACATTTTGTGTGTTCTCACAAAATGACCAAAGCGGACCCCTAGATGACCTATGCACAGTAGCTCACCTTGTTCAATTATGATACTAAATTTGCTGTCGTCCAATCAGGTGACCCTTGCAGTGACAAGTTTGACCGGATCCAACAAAAACCCAAATTGACCCCTCAAGATTTTGGCGTCAAGTTCTTGAACACCCTCATATATGTATCATCAGTCGACATTAAACCTATTACCAAAGAATACCAACTTTCATGATTGTCCAATCGATACTGTAGAAAAGGGACTCGAAGCCGCTTGACCGTTAGAACAAAATGACCAGATTTACCTTACCCAACGCGCGTTTGATCTCAAATTCATGAACAACCCCTTATCTACCATTAGTCAATGAAATACTGACCCACTGTCTTATCTTCCAATTCAATCCGTGGGAGAAGGGAGCATTTTGTTCATATGACCGTCAAAATTACTATTTTGGCCAAAAATACCCTAGATGACGCTTTGATCTCACCCCCTGAACAACACGTTATGTAGCAATGCTGACCATCTCATGATCATCCTGCCTCCTTGAACTGCAGGAGGAGAGGCGTTTCGCGTAATTTCAATAAAGGCGCGTTAGCCTTTGTACGAGATTAGGCGATCGTTCGCACTGTGCTTGATCCCGACCGGATTAGACACAAGTGCTCGCGAAACTCGACCAGCTTATAACGCGATCGTAATCCACCCATTGTCATTGCATAACCAAGTGCAATAGAGCGCGCAGCTTTGGCGAATCTGGCCTTCGTCAACTGAGCGACTCCGCCCATTGATCATGTAAATCTGATTATTCTATTTTGTAAGGACCGTATGAAAACGAACTAGCGCCCCGGCAGTAACAAAGTGGATGGTCCATTGCAATAGTTTCGCTAGCCAACGTGGAAGCGATGTAGGACAAGCTATTTGGCCGCCTGTTCGTGTTCCGTATTCTATGGTCGGAGTCCAAATATTAATGATCGGAACGTGAAAATGGCGTCTGATTGAGAGTTATTTTTGTTACTTTCTGAATGGCGCCTAGGCTTATGTTTGTTTTCTCTCTTTGAGGTTTTTCTGCTTTCATACAACAACGCCTAAGTGTCACGTTCAATGGAAGTAAAAGAAAACAGAAACAACTTCCACCTTTGCTGATATTTTTCCACTAGCCCTATATCCCACTTCGAATATACCACTTCGATAATTTCATTCCTAACTATTCAATTTACAGCTTAGTTACTGAAATTCCGATTGAAATTTGAATTGTGGCTTCCGAAAGTAACATCTGCAGTGTAATTTTGTTTTTCGTTCAAATGGTATCCTATTTCCCAATAAAGGCTTACTTAAAGGGCCTTTGTCACACTGTGTCGATAACATAGATACGATAATTTATCGGACGTCGAGTTAAAAAGTGTTATTTTCAATAGGAGTGTTCACACCTGCGCGATACATACGATACTATACGGATACATTTATCGGACTTCGAGTTTGAAAATATTTCAAACTTTATGTACGATAAATTATCGGATGCGATAAATTGCGCAATGCAGTGATAACTTGCGCAATTCTGCAAAAAGTATGGAACGCCAATCAGGCTATTGGGGGAGTTTGGCGTGACAAGTGGTTTCAGTGATAAATTCGGGGATTTTGATTACTGTATTGGGTAGTGACGTTCCGTGGAAGTCATCGGCCTCTGATTGAGCTTCTCGGCCCTATTTGCCGCCATGCAAGGGACCTACGAAACCATTAGTTCAGTTCGAATCCATGATGCCTCCCCATTAACAATACTAGCGTGACCAGTGTGGTAATGGGAGGGGGGCTCGTGTTGCGTCGGCCGTCCACCAATCATCATGTGAGATGCAAAGGCAAAATGTGTGTTGGCCGGGGGAAGGGGTGTTTGTTGCTGAGGGGCAGGGTAATTGGGATCTTCCTAAGGGGGGTTGATCCACAGCCTGACGTCTTGACGGGAACTTCATCCTAACCTTTATCCTCACACAAGCTCCCATTTTCAGTTCCATTGACTGAATTGACTCAATTGACTGAATGCTTTCTTGGCAACCTCACCTCGCCGTATATTATTGGATACCAATGCTAATTAATACCTAGATGTCAACGAAAGGGTAGTGCGGGGATGGTGAGGTCAGCTACCTAATTCGTGATCGTCAATTGCATATGGCGCGCCTCCCGGTGGACGATCCCGTCCACCGCGTTCTGTCTTCACGAGACCCCTTGGGTCAGGGCTGTCCGCCTGGGCGGCCAAGTAGCGATGGTTGGGCCACCTGCGCGGGACCCTCAGAAAGGGGGGAAGGGACAGATCAGCCTGGTCCCTTGCTCAGATGATGGTTGGGTGATTGGAAACGGCGGGTGGATGCAGCTGAGTGCCCTCCAGGCATGCGCTCTCATGATGGATTGTGCTTTGGGCAGAATGAATCGTGAGGAAATTTATGTATGGAAATGAAGTTCAGTCTTGTCCAGACAAGTTTAATCAGGTGCTCCGGGCCTATTGCGCGTGATGTCTCCATAACTAGAGAAAAGGTGTAACTGTTGTTGTTTGCTTCAAAATGGGTGTATAAACACTATTTCGCGCATCCTCCTACAAGTCTGCGAAAGACACAAGCTTCGATTCTGTCGCCCCTGCAGGCTATTCCACCGCCAGAAGCGACAAAAGATAGGAAACTTGTGCTTTTTCCCCCTTTCCCAACACATCCTTCCACTTTCGCCGTTATGTCCTGTATGTATGGGGCCGAAACGTCCGATGAAATTATCGTACGACATTTTTATCGCACAATGTGAACACTCCATCCGATAAATTTATCGTATCGTCTTGTATCGTATCGCACAAGTGTGAACAGCGCTTGTAAGCTATCATTCGGGATTTGCAGCCTGTTCCCCAAATATAAAAGTTAGTTTGCTCAAATCTAGTAGATTTTGCACTCCTAATAAATTCAAGAGCAACCCTTTTGCATATACAGCACCGGAGAGCTCACTATTAAGCGGCCAACATTGAACATGGTTCACAAAATGGGTATGCCCTACGCGAACTATTTCACGCATGGGGGAGAAGACGTGATGGATCAACACTTGTCAAACAGGGCAAACCTGTATCAACATGACTGAGATAGTTCGCCAAAATAATACACCAATAAAAATGGAAAGTTAAAAGTATAATTAGTTAGATGCTTTGAAGTTTATTCACTATTCGGATAGCTCGACAGCTACCGTGAAGCAAAGCAGAGAAAAAACGTAAGTTATCGATGGACCAATATCAACGAACATCATAAGGGGGGCTTTCGGGTAATCTAAATACGACTCAAGTAGGATACAATGGTAAGGTGAGCTCCAAAATATCTCTGACACCGTTAATGTGTTTTGCTCATATATCGTCCCAAAAGCCAAAGAGAAAAAAAATCGCTCCCCGAAGTATAACATGCGGTCCAGAGTGACTTTCAACTGACGTACATTATTAAATTGGGTGTACGCCTGTGTTTCTCAGTCAGCTAATATTCAGGTCAGCAAATTTGCACAAGTACGGTATTAAGCTAAAAAAGATATTCTGCACCAACTTTGGCTGGGCCAGACATCACGTACATTTTGTGGGGGCCTCTGCAGTCTGTCACCCTCCCCCACAGTGTCTAGCCAGGAGGGTTGGGGGGGGGGCAGGATGGGCACTTTACGCCCTATTACAATCCACGAAAAAAATCGGATTGCGAGAGGTAAATGTTTCTGGCCCCTCCACCTACACTTAGCATGATTGTTGAATTCATATATTTGGTATTAGTAAAGATCACATATTCGTATCTGTTAATTGTTGATGTTATTTTTGAGGTGGAAATGACTTGGAAGAGTGATGTACACGACCATCATTTTACCGAATCTAACAGCTGGGCAAAAGAGGGGGTGGGGTGAAGATTTGAAGATTGGTGAAATTCGTTTATTAGTGTATATAGGGACTACCTTCACATTGACCATACATTAAAAAATGATGCTTACTATCGAAATTCGAAGTAAATGTTGTTCTCCAAAGTTTAGGCGCTTTATTTCGTATTTTGTTCTAAATAATTCCAGCAGAACTTTAGGCTATTTTTGCTTCACCAAAACGGATTTCATCGAGTTGGAAAAAAAACAGATTTCACTTGGATTTGCTGTATTCCGACATCAACCACCAGTACCCATCATACCTGGAGGTTTCACTTACGTTTGTTAGACTGTTTTCGGCATTTAGCATTTACCGAGTCTCGCAGCAGTCGTCTGTCCTCTCAGAAGAGAACTACGTGGGAAAAACCTACACACGCTCGAGCCACAATGGCTCTGAATGAAGGGTTTACTCTCAAAACAGTGCTGCGAATAACCCGTTTCCCACAAGGTGTACAGCCCCATGGTAGTAAACCTAGCCATCTGGACTCATCCTGTCAACGATAAGGGAAGTCTGCTTCCTTCGCCGATTATGACCTGTTCTGAGTCGGCGGCAAGCGCTATACTGGCGGTTGTCGCTGCTCATTCTTCTTTTTTGATAAGGAAGACGCCGACCGTGGTCAGGCGATTGTACATGTCTGATCACAACAGAAAGTCAGACGATATCTTTGTCAAAGTTTTTCGAGATGTGTGGGGTTTAGAAAAGTCTGTCGACATCGATAAATCAAGGAGTCGAGTCCGGGGTATCTGCGTCCGCGGACGGGGGGGGGGGGGGGGTGACTTCAGTGGGCAGTTGGGTGGCGTAACGAGAAGTTGTGAGTAAAGGCCTGCTGTTGAGAACACTGGTTCGTGAGGTGGGCGGCTTTCCTCAAAGGTTGTCATTGGAGGCGTGCCGGGTGGGTCTCTCTACCCCCCCCCCCTGCCTTCCGCCCCTTCCCCCCATTCTCTGCCATCCTCTGCTGTTGAAAGGTGAGGTGGGGGACAGTTTTCCTGTCAAGGGGCATGGAGGTGGGCGAGTGGACGGTTCCACTGGAAGCTGGAGGGGGGGCCGTCGAGAGAGTAGCGGTGGGAGGAACTATGGAATGTGAATCTGGGACTCCATATCCAGAAGGTTCACAAAATATCATGCCGAGCCAACAATTTGTCATGTAATTGATGTACATGCAACTTTGATTCATCAACGAGCAAATACGAAGTGCATCCTTTCAGTAATGGCCAACACACTTGCAAATCGTGACTATCGATCCAAACCGATGATGTTGCTAGGGGCTGGCCATGATAGGGTGAGGCGGCACACCAAAACGTCCCACATAAAGCAAGCAAGTACAATTGGTGGAACACAAGACAATTAAATACTCATCCATGCTCCTCCCATCATCGTGGCACACCAGGTTTATTACAGTGGGTGGTGAGTATTTTAGTCCGGACAAATAGGCTGCAGGCACACAATCGAGAGAAGCTCCCAGCCACAGCGCTGGAATGATTTTCACTAGGCAGCTTAAACCTGACAACTGTAATTTATTTACCAATTAGCATGCTCAAGCGTGAATAAATATTTCCATTGTGCCTTGCGACCCTGTTGAGGAAGAACATAAAATATACATACATACTTTAGAGGAGGTACGGATCTTCGACAGCGACACCTACCTCTCTCCAGACACACTCAATTGGCTGGGGAGAACTCTTTATATACCTAATCCTTCGCGCTATCAGAATGCCATCGCCGTGCTGTCATAGCCTATCTGGCACGCCAATTGCAAGGCCAGCAGCAGTAGCCCGCCTGCTATCAGGCTGTGTAGCCCATATCGACTGGGGTCACGCAACAGCGTTAAGGGAAGAGCGAAACATGCCCCTGCATCGATAAAGAAGCTTCCCCTCTCTAGGTACATGTACCCCAGCGATTTCTTGTATACCACAGGCTTGAAGATGTGACTCGTCGGCAGGAAAATTATGCAAGCCTTAAAATGCATACCTAGCAGGCATCGAAAAACAAAGTATGCGAGCCCGTAGCGGCAATCACGAACAACGCCCCTTCCCTATACTGGTCGTTTTACCACTCTGGCAAGGAAAACCTTAACGTGTGAGCTGGTAACAAAGCTATCACCCCGACCCTAAATTTTCCAGCTCCGTCTACCTAAAGACCCCCCAAAATGACCATACCATGGCCCCGTCCTGAGGGCACAAGTTGTTACCGAAATTACCGACATCAACAATTTTCGATAGAAACTGTCCACTTAATAGTTCTTCTGGACTGCTGGGCGCCTAGAGTCCTCTTGAGACCGTCCATTATAAACTTAGGTACGTTGCTGAAAGCGTTTTCCGCTCCCCCGAGTCCCCCGGGAGTAACTGTCGACACCACTTTGGATAGCGTAGAAACCGACTCGATTGAGGAATACGGATGTGCCCTTATTAACAGAAAACCTAAGTACATTGCTAGGTCTTCCTCCTGCAGGGAGATGCCAGCGCTTACCCTGATCGCACCATTTCCTTCCACGCTGAAAAAGCCTTATTGTATTTGCCCACGGTGCTGGCACTCTCGAAGCATTAAGAAACGTTTTCTCGGTGAGTCTTGAACTCTCGCTCCTGTGGAACATAAGTGAGAGAGTGACACATCTTCCTCCAAAACGGTTACTCTTGAAAAACAATCACTCCCGAGGTTATACAATCCCACGAAAAAACCCAAATCTTCATTGTTTCCCTGCCCGGCCGACCTAGGCCGACATAACCAAACCCGGGAAAAAAAAAAACCCTCGTTCTCCGGGAGACGTGATCCACCTTATCGCGCCAGTGCTTAAACACTCGCAGTTCGCCTCCAGTAGACAACGGGCAACCTCTGAAACCTCCGCGGTAGCTTATGTTGACCCTCTAGTCCTCAACTCGACCCGACGTTCGATGTGTCCCAGAGCCAAAACAGATCTGCGATTGCGATCTTGGACAAAGATGCTTGAAGGGTCAGAAAAAACAAGACTTGCGCGACCAACCCTGACCATGGCCTTGATGGTGAGAAAAGAATAGGCCAAAAGGTGGCGGATACCAGGACAGGGATAACGCGTACCCTGTCCCCCCCCCCTGCAGCCCCAATATCTTATGGCTGCTGGTCCAAGGCGCTGGATCAGCATCCATGTTCTCCACCTTCCAATTTAAAGAAAAGGCATCAAACCCACTTGTCTCTTGGCACCAAATTTAGAATTGAAATGTTTACCTAGATGAAATTGTTCCGCGAGCGGTCACCGAGTGGGGCCCCTCACAGCAGGTCCATAAAATGGAAAATGGTACCATACACCCCAATCGTCAAATCGAACCTCCCCGACTAGCCTGTCCCGCCATATAATCATTTTCCCTTGGTACCCACTGGTGTCACCTGATATGAAGGTAAGCTACAGAACTGTGTGATCCATCGCAAGTTCATGTACATCTGGCCCATACTACCTTTAGAGACAATAACACAACTCTTTACTGTCGGAAAACACCCTTCACTTCTTCTGCGAAATCCGAGAAGATGCTGCATAACGCCAATTGGACTCCTTTAAGCTCTCCTCCAGTTGAATCTTTCAATAGCTTGTGTCTTTTTTTCAATTTGTTGGTTGAATTCAACGTCACCACAAGTGGCAGGCACGCGCCACACCAAGCCTGCTGGCGTCGAACCCGAAAGGCCAAGGCGAGTGATCCTTGACATGTTTCTGTCAACCTATAGCGAACACAGACAAATGGGGATTTACCAGCTCATTATTGGGCAAATAACGGCGACAAATCCCTATCTCTCCAACCAACTAGTATGGTTCCTGTACCCTTTTTAAGAAAAAAAACTTTTAACACACTAAATTCAAGGTTTTCAGACTTTGAACCCTGCTACTCCTCAGATGACCTCTGACCCCAAACAATAGGCTTAATATACTCATCATGGGAACACACAAACCAGTATGAGCCCCATCCTCCAGGCGGAGTCAGTTAGCATGTTGACAACTGAAATTTTTGCTTTTTCACAATTTTCTATTTTTTACCAAAGTCACCCCCGACCTATTTCAGAAACCATAGGGTCCTTTGCTCCCCATGACAAGTTACAAACGCAATTTCAACCGGATCACCATCCATTCTGACTTATCGGGTTCACCAATGGTGTCCAGACTTTGACGCCTCTGTGACCTCAAATGACCTCTGACTGACCCCGAAAACCCTAGGGTCCATTACTCATCATGGGGAACAACACACAACCAAGAATGAGCCTCATCAATCCAGCTGTGGTCGAGTTATCATGTATCCAAGCGAAAATATTTACTTTTCACAATTTTCTATTTTTATACCAGACAGTCACCCCCGCCTATTCAAAACAATAGGGTTCCTTTGCTACCCCTAAAAAGTTACAAAACCAATTACAACCTGATCAGATATTCTGGACTTATCGTGTTTAAAGTGTCCAACTTTGACCTCTGGTGCCCTCAGATTGCCTCTGACCTGACCCCAAACAATAGGGTCTATGTACTCATCATGGGACCACACATACCAAATATGAGCCTCAATCCATCCAGGCGGGATTGAGTATCAAGTTTACAATCTGAAATTAGCCAAAATATTTACGTTTCACAAATTTTCTATTTTTTACCCAAATTCACCCCCGACCATACCAAAAACAATAGTTCCTTTTCTCCCCCATAAGGATTTCACAACCAAATTTCAACCTGATCAGACCACCACTTCTGTACATAATCGTGTTTACGAGGTTTCAGACCTTTGGCCTCTGATGACCTCAGATGACCTCTGACCTGACCCCAAACAATAGGTTCATGTACCATCATGGAACACACATACGCAGTAGTGAGCTGGTGATGTCGAGTTATCGCGTGTTCACGCAAAAGCCAAAATTGGCTAAAAATATCGAATGTTCACAAATTTCCTTTTTTCAACCAAATTCGACTCCCTACTGAACCAACAACAATAGGTTCCTGTACTCCCCATAAGAGAGCCTGTACACCGAATTTCACTTTATCGCCAACGTGCTGGACTTATCGGGGTGTTTACAAGTTTTCAAACTTTGCCCTCTGTGCATCGCCGATGACCTTGTACCTGACCCAAAAACTAGGGTTCATGTACTCAGCATGGGGAACACAATACAAGGATGAGCTGACCTACTCAGACCTATCAAGGTTTATCGTGTTTTTACAACTGGCGTCAGCGACACACACACACACTATACCCACTACGTGACTCATAATTCCTCTGACTTCGTCAAGGAAAAAAAAATGACTAGTTTTGGGACTGAATTAGCTTATAAAAAGTCGTTCGTTCGGGAAACGATGTTTTCTTTCCAAAAGAAAATCTCGTCAAAATAAGCACGACTATTGCTTTTTAGCCATACCAAACTACCCCTAATGACGCCAACTTATGCCCCAGGTGAAGCCCCCGATAAGCTGGGACATAGGGCTCCCACTGGTACAAGCACCCTAACTTCGCTCCCGACAATAGACGCGCACGACCGGTCGGGGTTCCGCGCGCGTGATAAGCGCCCCCTATTAGGGCGTCAATACAATGCAACAATCATCTACTCTACACTACAAACCTCCACTGTGTGCGGCCGTAGCCCAAGTTAACCCCAACCCGTTAAGTCCTTTGTGTTTTGGTTGTACCAACAGGACTTCCTTATTCGGGCACCCCCAGCAGGCCAATGACGTACTTAACCAAATGTGCGGACTGACCCATGCAACCAGGGAAAGTGTTGCTAGTAACCCACCCATCGTCTAGGTACAGCACAATACGGGTACCCTTCGACCTCCAGCGCTTAACCAGCGCCGCATGCACTTAGTGAATATAGGGGCTGTTACAAACCCGAAGGGCAGAACTGTGAAGGAAAATACCTATTGCGCCCACTAGTCCCACGCAAAACTGAGATACTCCGACTGATCGGGGTAAATATCTACATGATGGTACCCTGAATTCAGATCTGAAAGAGCACATGAAACCATTCCTACTGGAAGTAATCAATGGCTACATTCCATCCTCAAATTGACTGAATCCTTCCACCGGACTTATTTAGATATCGCAATCTGAATGAGCGCAGCTTCCCGGGAGTTACAGTATACGAACACAGGTTCAAAATAGCTGGGGGCGTGCAAACCGCTCAATTACCAAGTTGCTGGCTAACAACTCTTGAACAGCCTCGCCAACAAAATCGAGGGGAGAGTGTCGGACCTGTTGTTCTTAAGAACCACATGAGGGGCTCTGTTAACAGGGGAAGCTTGTAACACGCAGATATGACTCTGAGACATCCGGGCAGGCACCATGATTTCCCAAAACCATGGAGTCCTTTATCTACCTTGACAACCCGGACACCCCGCCCCTGTTCGTACTCGAAAAAATTGTCCAAGTAGAACACCTGTCGACCGTTACATCCTGCGGGCCTATCTGCTCCGAGAAACCTGCACAAACGCTCGAGGCAATGGGGAACCCAGCTGCAACCCTGTGGCGCAGAAGGAACCGGTCTTGAAGCACCTACAAGAAGCAGAACAGCCACAGCATGAACGGCAAGGAGCATGAAGTCACGGGCATTATCCCGTGTACGCGCCCCTCCCCCCACATTGGATATAGGACCAGCACCAACCTGATTAAAAAACGGGGCATAATGACAATTCATGTACATACCTTGGCAGTGCCCGTAGTTACTGTAGTCACTTGCCGTCTACCATCCTTTGAAACATCTTTGCGGTTCGTGAATCTTCCGGTCTGGCGTTGCAATCTCTTCTTCAGTGGCCTGGTTTCCCGCACGCCAAATAGCTGTCGTTGACGCAGCAGACTTGTATCCAAGGCCCCGTCATCCCAGCTGGTTATCGTATTTCCGTCCTGTTAAAGCCTCGAAAAACGTATCCCCGCCAGTGGCCCCAAGAAGCTGGGAGTATCGGAAACTGTCCGTGGCCGACGCGTCGTCTGAAGACCCATTGCTGTTTGGATTGCTTCCGCTTGGTCGCGGCCCTCGCCTGAGCCTTACGGATCCGCTTTTCGTCCTCGCTGTCGCTCGGTAATTCGTCGGAGAGGTATCCATCAATGTCTTTCCAACCAGCATCAGACTTGTCGGCCAGCCGAATTGCTTGGTTACGCTTGTTGACTTTTGTGACCACCTTTTCGATGCACTCTAAAGCGGTGGCTGACTTTTCCCTCCGAAAGTTCCGTTTTTACCTTTGAAAGCTCGTCTAAAATCTCCGATTGAACTCGAACTGTAACCTGTTTGTCTTTCAACTTGGATTGGACTTGAACAAATCGCCTTCTCGCTCTCCTCCTTATGTTTTTCTCCTACTTACATTCAATGTATACCTTTTACTCCACCGACTGCTCATTATGATTCGAGAAATGTCCGCGCCGCCCTAGGCCCAGGCTCTTAGCTGACTCCCTGTGAGCCGGCCGGACCCTCCTGGTTGGGTTTCCGCCATTATGGAAGTAAATTTATAAACGGAACACAAGTATAAACTAAGTAAGTACACGATAACAAAGAAAGCGTGCCTGCTGAGGCTGTGAGAAAACCGTCAATGACATCCTTCGCCCGCCAGCTTCCCGTGGACACCTCCAGTGCCCCTGGCAATTGGATTACCCACGGCGACATTCTACATTGCTAACAAAAGTTGATCAGCCATCTGGTTTAATTGGAGGTGGATTGGGTTGGAATGCCGTGGCCGTTCTAGTCCATCGGTAATCTAGGGTGGTATTTTTGGACCCTTTTCACCTTGCTCAATCCACTAAGAGCTGAAACTCCCAAATACCTGGCCGAATGAAGTTAAACACTGGTACAGTGTCCACATGATGAGACCCCTAGCGCTATTTATTTTAGTGTGAGTCAGGTTGTTCGATTTGGGAAATAATTGAAACTTGAAAAATTCTAGTTTGTGTCTAACCATGCCTGGCGGAGGTTATCTCAGGGTTCGTCTAGCTTCGTCTTGACACAAGACTATTTTGGGTGCGTAATATCTTTACTGACTGTAACTCGTTCGTTGCTTGTGTTCCAAATATTGTTTCTTGATGGATTGTTAGTGAAATATGAATATTGCAATCTGTTGTTAATTGATGATTAGAGGCATCGCATGCATTGGGCGTCGATCCTGGGGGAACGAGTGAAACGTCCCTCCCCCAAATATTTTTGAAGTGGAGGGACATGATATCGAATCCTCCCCCCCCCCCCCCCCTCACACACACACTTTTTTAAAGGGTGTGGAGAATGAAATCGCATGCTCCCAGGTTTTGTGATGTCCATTTTGGGTGTGGATTTGAAGCAATACGCAATATCAAATGATGGGCCAAGATTTTTTCAGTCCTCGAATTCCGATATAAGTGCAGAATTTTTTGGCGCCTTAACTATGCACACATTTACTCGGTTTGCGTCATATTCGACCGCTTTGCTAGAATTTTTTTTACGAAAATCTTCTGCCCCCGGCCATGGCTTGACCTTTGTGGTTTTTTGCTACGGTTTCAAACTTCAAAAAGAAAAAAAAAATCCGTCACCAATCTGTCGAATTTAGAAATAGATGCAAAGATGGAGAACCACCCCGCGACTTTCAAGCTGACAAGTTTGTAATTTACTGTCGCCCTGCACCTGCAGCATGACCGCTTAAATTTTTTCTCGCGTGTATGAGCGACAAACTCTTTGCGCGCTCGGTTTTGCGTTGTATTTGTGCCACGATTGATCGCCAAGTATGGAGCATGATTGATTCCTCTTGTTTCCTGTAGAACGATGTATGCTCTCACACGTTTAAAGAAATTTATTATTGACTCGAGAAACAACATATGATTTAGATGATGGTTTTTTATCTACAAACTTCAACTGTTATTTTAGCCGACTCCATCTGACAGCATTTCATTACAACTTACAATGGTACATTTAGAATACCTACAACTTTGAAGATTCAGAGGTAATACCTTAAATAACCATTTGCAATGCACCTAATTAATTGAGTTGCGCCCTATCTAGCCGTTCAACACTGCAGAGCCTAGTATACAGATTAGTCTGTCTACATTTATCGTTTCATGCTTGATAAATGCGAACTGATGAAAAGTTTGGCTAATCCAAATTTCAAAGAATATCGGGTCCTTAAAATTCACCAAATAAAAATAAGCGACCGAAAACATAGCGACAATGGCCTTTGCTCTGAAACCAATTCATCAGGCGCGGTTCTACTATCCCCCCCCCTAAAAAATTCATTTATTACTCTTAGCATAGCCGATGATGGCGCTCGCTCAGGTGTTGTCCACGTTGTAACCATCCCCTCCCCCCTCCCCTCCCTACAAAACCTCCAAAAGCGTTCATATAGTCGGAAGTAACATCAACACGCCTTGCTCTTCTACGTGAATTCAATCTTCCGTTGACGGCGCGTACTGCTATTGTTTTCTAGTCATATCGCTGAACAATCAATAGCTACAGCACAACGACTGTTCTACCGTCAGCATCGGGCTAGCACCTTCTTCACGCAGGATAACAACGTTATTCGTCCGCTATAGATAAAAACTCGGTATTTCGCTATTGTGAAGATTGACATTTAAGATCGCTGAATTACGATAAAATCCCCTATGAATTTGCAAGCATGAAAGTGCGGCAAATGGGTACCAGTGCTGTGATTCATTGAGACCGCCACTCGATCCCATGGTTTATTATGAACATCGAGTTATTGGATTGATACGTATAGGTAAGGCAGAGTGATTTCCGTGAAAATGGGCGACATAAAATTCGAGCAAAATATCGACACGAAGGGTAGAAAACTCAAAACTTGCCTATTGGTGGAAAAGTCGGAATTTGTGCCCCAAAACCTGAATTTATATAGACCCAGCAGCATCCTATTTTCAGCCCGCTCCGCGCGCAGTCGCTTCCTCTTGTAGGCCTACGCATCAACTGCGGGCAAAGCTCCTAGAATTCAGGTAGTTATGGGCTGATAGTCCCTAATCGCTATGACTAAGTGTATACAATATTACAAGCTCCAGCGCAACTAACTTCAACATGTTTAAGAACAAGTTTGTCACAACTATAGTTGTGTGTGGCTCCATCAACCTTGCCCACCAGCGAACAGACCCTCTCAATGACGACGACTGCGTCCGGTATTGTTTTTTGCTGTGTCTTTACGGCTCAAAAAGCCCTGACATTAAAACATATGTAAAATAAAATTTTTTGTCAATAAATAAACAACATAAAAGCACTCACTCGATCTCCATGCTTGTGTCTTTTTTGACAATCATTGACCATTTCAATTTGGAAACATTAGAATTTCCAGCCCCTTGAATCGGGTGGACACGTGAACTGCCCGATCGGCCGGTTCACGGACAAAAATAGAAAGAAGCCGCTTCCCCAAGGGCTATCCTCCGTGGGACCAGTTGGATTTGACATTGAAAGTGGTGTTCAAATTGTACGGGCACGATTTTTGAACGTGAAACTCGAAGCAGCGACGGTGGAGAGGCTAATACTTGACAAAAATGAAATGTCTGGAGGAAATTGTATGGGATACAGGATTACATAGTTTTCTTCAGAAAATTCCAAAGGAAAACGTTAAAATACGGAAGTCGGCGACAACGGGGGGAAAATATGTCAACGATCCACTTGTGAAAACTTGAACGAATTTAATATAAACTGTGAGCGTGTCGTTTTCAGTCGAAATTGAACAGATTGTTGATCAGTGAAACGGTTATTCGTCTACTATTGCAGCAGCGATTCGAATTCGACAATGAAAATGAGAGAATGCGAATTATTCAATCATTGCACTTGATAAAATAATTCCCAGTACGCAGTAGAAACCACAAGAAGGGGAACCTGTGTCGTTAAGGAGGGTCAGTAGCTATGCACTCGGTTCAAGAGGGCGAGTTCTGTAATGACGAGTTATGGCATCTTTGCCATTCAACCAATTAAGATGTCGCTGAACTGTTCAATTTAGACAATGTAAATTAACATTCGCACCATCGATGACGAACCTAAATATGCTAATTTATAATGAACGTTACATGACTAAATCATTTTCATATAAGCATTCACAATCGTTCTCTGCAAACTAAACCATTACTATTCAATAATAACGTCAATCTAAATCAACAACTTTCAGTCACGATACTTTTATCATGCAAAATGATATCTTAGCTAACGCTCAACAAACATTAACTATAAAAAGAACAGTGTAAACGACGGAATTCTTGTTGAGAAAACCGGCTCTAAGATGCCACTGTCAAATAACTCCATTGGTGTCTCGATCAACTGCCCACTATCGACGCGGAGTGATAATGAAACTGACTGCAAATGATAACTCTCACCCAAACTACTGCAACTAAGTTGGCGGCCTTGGAAAAAATACAGCTCAGTCGCGGACTGGTTAAATACGAGGATTGAATTGACCTCCCAACTACGTGTTACGAAGACTACATAGCAGCGGTGAGGTGGCAGGAACGGTAGTGTCCGCCTGCCAAAGTGCCTGAGGTCCCTGGTTCAACCCCGGTGTCGAACAGAACACCAACTTTCACCCCGCTCCGTTCTCGTGTGGAAAGTGGTTGCACGAGTGAAGCTGCTCTCGTCTGTCGGATGGGACGTTAAATGGCGATCCCGGGAGCAGGAATTCTCACCCATGACTCCGTTACTCAGGGACACGTTAGGAAAGAGTAGGCGAGATTCGCCGGTGTCCTTCCACCCCAAAATTGGAGCCTCTAAATTTCCGACTAAGGTTTCCTCAATCCGCTGAAGCACCTTCGGGTGGATAGCATAACACGAGGCGTGTTGTAAGTAAAACGAAGATTATACAACCATGATAACGGAGTCTCTACTTACACAGGAATATGAACGACACAGTGCAGCCCGGACAAGTAATTGCCTCAGCTGCGTGACAACTGACCGGGCTGGGTCCGCGGTCGGAGTGAAACCCCATGACTTGCGAATCGTCACCCCACCAACATTCATGAACAACAGCTGGACAGTCATATGCAAATTACTTGTATCAATTACAGTAGTATAAACCTGTATAGCTCTGCGCCCTATATAATTCTAGTAACAATAACTTGACCAGGATAGTAGAAGGTGAGGATAATTACATACCAATACGTAACAGGTATACGGCAGACAGCATGCCTTAGCAACGGTGGTAACCATAACAAAGTATCAGACAGATAAAGTACGACTGATAGCATAAAATGTGGTCATCATGTGACACATCCCCTCCCTCAGGATGACACGTAGCATAAGTACATCTACATAGTCACATGAGATACATGAGAAAAAACCACTCATTCAGGACACCTACTTAGAAAATCAGAACCATGATTGTCTGACCCTTTAATATAGCCTTCACCACGAACCTGAATGGTTGTGAGCATAATGCCCATCTCATCACTCAGCTGTTTTTTTTTATCGTTGACTGTTATCGATATACGCCAGCAGGAAGTCAAACTCAATTCAAAACACTTGTGGAACTTGTCAGAATCTATACATGACTCCCTAAGCCCTTAGTGTACATCAGTATATCATCAATATAATTCACTGTGTTTTGAACATGCCTGCATGCGTGACAAATGCAAGTTTAGCTTTTCTCCTCCTCATGAACGGGAATTTGCCAAAATCCCTTGGCTAAATTGATTTTCGTAAAGTACTTGCCCTGAGAAGCCTTAGACATTAGCTCTTCAACAACATTAGGAATAGGTTCAGGATCGAACTAGGCAATAAGGTTCAACTTGTAGAAATCGACACAACTTCGATACGAACCATCAATTTTCTAAACCAAGACAATTGACGAAGAATATGGGGATCCTGAACTCCAATCATATCCGACTTCAGCATTTACGCCTATTCGCCCCTCTACGGCATCGCAGCCAGGGCTCAATGGCAACGGGTATGGCTTACTACGCACGGGCTCGTCTGATACCTATAGCAAACCGTACCTGGTAACAGCTGACCATTCAGCGATTGCCCACATTCTATAGAAGGGCGTGTCAATTAGGGGCATTTTCCCCAGCGAGCGACCCTCGGTACCCTGCATCCTGCCCCCCCAATCGTCCTTTGACATATGTCACGTGACATGCAAAAGCGCCAGACATCATTTTGAAGACTGGACAGGTAGACGTTGAGTCCTACTCGGTGCAGAGTTTTCTTGACCCCTACGTGACCTGCCAAAGAAGGATCATGTGCAACATTCAATACATTTCCCCTCAAGCTACCTCGGTACTACTACCTGTCTCGCCCCCCTTACCTTATTAGCTGGGGTAAAGGTCCTATACAAAACACCTTTGATGACCTCAATCTTATTCTATTTTTGCCACGGGTTATTTCTAACAGCCCCATTTTCGGCCGAATTTGTTTTTTGTTTTGGTTGACTGCCCCTAAAATGTGGTCGCCTCGTTTTTTTCTGCCTATGAAAAATTGGCCGGAAGTACAAAAGAAAACTGGCAGCCCTGGCCGCATACCATTTGACAAGGCATTTCAAATTTCTATGATTCGTCCTGAATTTCGTTCTTGTCTGTTTAATGTGTATCCTTTCGAGGTAAGTTGGTTTAGGATAATTTATCAACTGGTTCACGGTTGATATCTCAGGGATCAGTTCGTTGTTTTTAGGTGTTGCGTGGTGCGAACATATTGATTTCACTTTTAATAGTTGTTGTACTGTGGCAAAATGAGAGTGGTCACTTGGTTATATTGGGTTATCATAGGGATCAGTTGTGCGAATTGACTTAGGGCGCGTTCTATGATCTAACTCGCAGTACCGCTAAAGTATAGGCAACATGCGAAACTCATCTCAGAGTCATAGGGCACTTGTGTTAGCAGTCATGGAGCAAGACAGGAAAATTATGGTATTTCCTCATTTGTGAGTGTATCGCCACCAAATCCTGTTATTTTCCTTTCTTGGCATTCTACTTCACAATGATATAAAATTGAGAAATTTGAATTGAAATCCGATTTATCCAACTCAACAAAGCCGTTTTTCTCATCGCTGTAACGCAGCCCCTCTACAGGTGAACAGTTAAGGCTTGGCCTCCATGGGACGCATATTGAGCCAAAAAACAAATAAATGCTTGATGAGGAGTATGAAAAATGGATTACATCCTATTTCTGCAATTTTCATGTGACTTAGGATGACAAGAACAAACTATAAAGATTTGGTGGCAATACACCCCAAATGAGTGAAATATCGTGATTTTTCTGGCTTGCCCATTGACTGCTAACATAAGTGCCTCTATGAAATGAGGTGATCATAGGTACACTTTGTGTTAGCAGTCAATGGAGCAAGCCAGGAAAATCACAATATTTCACTCCTGAAGCGCAATATTTTCTATTGACACCTGGGCATAAGAGAAGGGCTGAAATTTTTTTTTTATGGATGCTGCCTTTGACTGCTAACATAAAGTGACCCTATGAAATGAGTTGAATCATATGTACACTTTGTGTTAGCAGTCAATGGAGCAAGCCAGAAAAATCACAATATTTCACGCATGAAGTGCAATATTTTCAATATTTTCTATTGACACCATAAGAGAAAGGCTGAAAAAAAAAAACTTTTATGGATGCTGCCTTTCACAGATAATTCTACCCTACACGTAGTAAAATAGTGTCAATCGATTAGGACATTATCTTGCAGACTTTCCCATCCACAGTAAAAATGTGGAAGAAGGATTTGTAATCCGATCTCTCCAACCTCTGCATCGCCCTGTGGTCAGAACAAAGTTACTGTTTGGCATCATACTCCCTCCACTGCTGCAGGTTACACAGGAATTGGCAAATAATAACACAGTGTGGCAAGAAAAGTATGATTGAAGTCAACTAGCCATTATGGAGAAAATGGTTGTAGCATGCTGGTTTGTTACCCTTATGTATAAAACACAATTGTACTATTTGTAGAAGCCTCGATATTCACACCATTTCTACAGTAGCCAATGAGACAGTTGTTTGCTGTTTATGTAAATGCTGTAAAATGAGAGAAGCTTTCTTTTCTCACACATATAAACTGGTAGTCCGGCTCAAAATTTGGCTGGGTAAAATTGGTTTCAGAGCATCTCCCTGTATTTTTATATTCCTTGACTGCAAGTCCAGGGATCAATATGGCAGTCATGACAGTGTGTATGTGACGCCTGGCTCGTGAAGATCTAAACCTTTAACCTCACCGTGATGGATGGCTCATACCGGTAACTTTTCTGGTATGTGGGTTCCCCTAATGATTACCCTGATTCGCCTATTGTTTGGGATCAAGTCAAAGGTCATTTGAGTCATTCGAGGTACAAGTCTGAACTCTTGTGGGAAGAGTATACGTCCAGATGCTCATGCATCCAATCACGCTGGAATTGGAGGTTCAAGGTCTAAATAAATCCTGTGAAGACGACAATTCCATAATTCTTTTGATCCAGTCGAGCTGAAATTTGGTGTGTACTTTCTTATGGGGAGGTACAATCCTCATTGTTTTTCGGTGTAGCCAGCATCGTTTTGGGGGAAAAATTGTGAATTGTGAAAATTGATATTTTGGGCAATTTTAGTTAGCTTGTGAAGGCTAACCTGACCCACCTCCACCTTGGATGGATGGAAGCTCATACTTGATTGTTGGGTTCCTCATAGGCGTACACCATCCCTAATTGTATTTGGGTCCGTCAAAGATCTCTGAGGTCATTAGAGGTCAAGTATGGAATCATGTGAAGGGGATAGTCCAGAACGCTTGGGGCCAATCAAGCTGAAATTAGCGATGTAACGTCCCTACAAAGCAATACCCTATTGCTTTTGGTGCAGACAAGCCCAGTGTCATTATTTGGGAAAAAATGTGGGTGCACCAAATGATACATGATCCCTGTTTTGGGGTCAGGTCAGTCATCTTAGGTCATTAATGGTCATGGGCTGAGACTTTTTCACGATCACGACAATGAGGTGCCTGATTATCGCCGTCAGTTGATTTTGGTATGCAGCTTTCTTAAATGGGGGTACAATAAACCCCAGAGAGGATTAGGCAATTGTGAAAATTCGATTTTCATACAACTGTACCAATTTTGACTTGTAACACATTATCTGCTTGGTATGTGGGTGCCCCTTAAGAGTAGCATGGTCCCTATTGTTTTTGGGGTCAGGTTCATCGGTCATCTAGCCTCGGGAGAGGTCACAGTCTGATGCTATGTTATTCCCTGCTTGAAAGTGTCTATAAGTTCCCACAGATATTATATCACTTACAGTCTTTAATCAGTCGCATGTCCAGTCCGGTCAAAGGTGATCAGTAGGTGAAAGGTTATGAAAGGCTGTCAGGACTCACTAAGAGACTACTTGGCTTTCTGGTTATGTTTGTAAGGTTTTGTCTATAGTGCATGTGCATCCTAGATAGGCCAAATTTGATAGTCTGAGCAACTCATGCAGCATTACAATATAAGTCATTTCCGAAGATCATGTGCATCAGTGTGTGTTAGAGTTCTATTTAACTAATTCTTAGGTACCTTATCACTGTATCTTCATTGTCAGTGTGATGTTACATTTTGTTGTCACAGGAAGGGCATCCATTCTAGCTACAGTATGTGAGTCCTCATGTAGATATGAAAGGAATGGTTGTGAAGAAGTTCCTAAAAAAAAAAAAAAAAAAAAAACAACCACTTTCTGAGAGTGCAGTTGTAAGTTTCCATTTCCCACTATCCACTATATTTCTTTCAACACACATATCCATCATTCATCTCTATTGCATAAAGTTTAGTACAGATCGCCCTGCTCTCAAATAATTAAGTTGGTTTAATATGATAGTAGGGCCACCCAAATTGTCGATGGAAATGGAATATATATTTTCACGGAAAATCAGCAGAACTTAACAATTCATTCAATTGACACAACTGAATAATATAGTCAATTGACCACCAAAAATTACCTACAAGAGAACACAAAAGTCACAACATGGCCGACTGTCCCCATCCCAGGAGTGTATTAAATTACTGAAATAACAAGTTTTTTTTTTTCTCCTATCGCGAGCACTATGGTGGCAAATGCAGCATGGTTTGGGATGCTGAGCAGGTTCAAGATTTGTTGGTAATAAAGGTCTGACAGAACTACATGGAGACATAGGAGCAGCTATTGCTGTCCAAGTAATTGACTTCCAGAGTGCATCTCTTGAGGCAATTCTTCAAGTCCCATCTTAGTGAGTTCTGAAATGTATGATTTGTTTACATTTATTAATATGCCTGGCTAAATTATGGAGTGTGCTCCGCTCATTCAACTAAGCATCCATAATATGACAATTTTAAGACACTGCAGGCTTTGATACAACAGAGGTTATATCGTGGAGAAGGGAAAACTGTATCCATATGTCCAAACCCCATTTCATACGATGTTCCTACAATATGTGGAGTTAATTGGCCTCCACAGTTTGTTTCATTATGCATATGAATTTGGAGAATCCACATTGCACAAGAACGCATCACTCACACTGGGCAACCCGGAAGTTTGTCATGGTGATTCCAATTGTTTCTTTTGTGTTAATGAGTCCCATTTAGCTAAAGTTCTGTGGGCTTTCTTTCACCAAAGTCCATCAACGTTCAACACCTACAAGTCAAGCCACAAGGGTGGCGCCAGGGGGGGGGATTTTTTTCCATCTCCTCATGGAAGCCCGAGTGGGTAGGCTAAAATTTAACACACCCAGACTAGGGCCTATTGCCTCCAGTCTAGGTACTTCCACGTCTTTTTAGGAAAATTCCCGATATTGAAGACTAAAATTTTGGCCTGCCCTTCGAACTCCTCATATCTTTTAATAATATGCAGAGTTCCTCGGTCAAGTTTAAGATGAGCCTCCATCCCTCCTACCTTCCTCTAACTATACAATAGTTTGGCCGATATAATAGGATACACAATCAATCCATAGAATCTATCTCTTAAATGTCCTTCAAAGAGAATAAGTTACAATTCTGTTACGGGGAGGATGACTCGTTTTTCTGTTCTGCCGTCTCCACTGTTTTGGCCTCGTGTTAAGTGGTGTGTTCTCATGACGAAAATACTTCCGTGCCTAGGCAATTTCCGCATGTGCATCCATTTATCCGGGAAATCATGACTCTATTCTACTAAGAGCACTGATTGAGTGGGATGCTCTGAGAGGAAACATTGCCCTCCACAATGTGTATTTTTTTTTTAAAAGCCGTTTTATTTTTCTTTTGAATCAAAAAAGCAATAGAATGCAGTTTTCGAACTAGCGGGTAAGGTGAGGCTCGCCTGAGCTCCGTCGGGACCTGGAACCCCTGTCGGGAAACTCAGACCCCCTGTCAGCCTGTCAGGGAATCCTGTCGCCACCACTTGCCAAGCCACTACAGCAATCCCCCCATAACTAATGCTTTTTCGAAGTTAAAATAATGTGTGTAATTTCAAGAAAACAAAGATTGTTTATGCTAGGCTTTTCAAGTATGACATCATTCATTATTGAAGATTGAATGCTTTTCAATCTTGCGCAATGCATATCACAACTTCAAGAACTGTAACTCCGCAACAGAAAGTCGTACAAACTTTGTGTTTGGATTTGACTCATTCCAGTTTTTCCTCAGCTATATTTTATAGGCCTCTTATAATTCATCAAAAAGGCAGGGGTGGAAGTAATCGGGCAAGTTTAGAATTCTAAACATTTTGTACTGTAGAACCTGCTGATGTGCATACATATGGGGTTGACAATGATTCATCATGGTAACGTTCCAAAGTTCACATTGATACATGTAGAAGAAAGGTATGAGTGGGTATTGATTGAGGCATAATTTAATCTCCCCATTTTCTTAAAACACCCCGGCCAAATTAAGGCGTGTTTTGTTTTTCAGAACACATTTCCAGGTCAGCAATTTGGCATAAATTCTGGTAGCAATTTCAAGAGCAGAATTAAACGGAAAAAGCTGCAAACTACTTTGTCATGTACAATGGACAAGGAAAGTATTACAGCTCACTTCGGTATCATATTTCCAGGTATTAATGATCAAAGGGACTCAGTTTTGGAAGTTAATAATCATTTTCATGATGTATCTGAGAAAAATATTGAGAGTTGAATTTATCATGTATCCAAGCAGCAGTCAACATACTATCCTCCCAACTATCCTCACTAAATCCTCCCAAATACTCTTATGCATAACAGACAGAAGAACACATTGTTTCAGTCTTTGAACATCAGTTTCAGGAATATAAGTTGGAGGAATTACTCTCTTGCGGCAGATATTCAAATTCTCATTCAAACTTAGGTAGATTTATTGATAGCTTTCCATGTTTGTTTTTCAGTGGATTGGTGAAGGTGTGGAGTGCTCTCACGATGACGCCAAACTGTAGAGAAACCTTGGCCATTTTAAAGTTACAAGGTATGTATTGAAATGTATGGATGATGAACATGGATAGATAATCAATGAATAAAATAGTATGAACTCCTGCAAAAATGGAAACATTCATTGACAAATCATAGGAGTTGGTAATTTCGGTTAAAAAATACTTAAAGGGGAACTCCAGGCAAGAGACATGTTTCCCTACTTTTCTGCATCTTTTCCAACCCACTTCCATCCATATTTTGAGCGCTCCAAACGCCCCCCTCCAAGATCAAAACACTGAGTTCGAACTTCCCGCCTTTGGATCTAATGGCGCCGAACACAGCGCTTCTGTGCACAGCGCCATATTAGCGTGACTATTGAGAATCCTCCTTAATTGTGACGTAAGCGGCGACCCAGACTGCTATTTATGACCGAATAACACGATAACAATGTTATACCAGTCCAACTATAACTGTTATTTGATCACCTTAATCAAAGTTTTAGCATGGCCTCGTCGAAACAAATCAGATCTTTATAATCTGTACTCCCTTCCCCTTCTAAATTAGCATTTTCACCCCAATTTCTTGTCGAAAATTTCGAACAAAATGACTGGATTTTGTCGACATAAATCAATCTGACCAAAACAAGCAGTCACATGAATAAAATGACCAATCAGATTATGCGCCTTCTACGATGACTTGTCCAATGGAATGTTTTACAGGTGGAATCTCCACATACACTAACTCAATGGGCATCTCTAATAGACTTTGTGTCTAACGTCGGCGAGCGAGTTCGGAAAGTTGTTGGCGAGTGGGCAATTTATTGACTTTGGTGAATTTCTAATCGGGTGTAGGCCATAACTTCACTAGGAACAAGTTGGATACTCCCCACCGTGTAATTATGGCATCCCCCCAAGTTGTTCTCATTTTACCACAGTATTTTTGTATTGAAAGAATTTGATATGAACTGCGTGAATCGCCTAACTAGGGGCGCTGAGGCGCCCCCCCTAAACTCACGTACCCCGTACGTACATGCACCACACTGAGGCTATGTGAGTGTTGGTCATTGACTTTGTCACCCCACCCGACCGCCATTGGGGCGCATAGTTTGAAAGTAGCTGCATAATTGGCGATGTGCGCGTACCGTGCTGTGTGGTATGATATGCAACCAAGGACGAGACTTTGAATTCACTGTGACAATGTAACAGAGGTCTTTCAGTCCAGCAAAAACACGTTAGGAATGTCTGAGAAATATCTAGAAATGCACGGAAAAATACACTCTTGCCTGGAGTTCCCCTTTAAAACTGATAACCAGTTATACCTTAAAATGCTACAGAAATTGATTGGTTGATTTTGCTTCTGTTTCTATGGGTTTTCAGAAGCCAACCCAAGGACAGTCAAGAATGAATAAGGCTGTATGAGCGTGGGATGGAGCAAAGGCGATAATTCACCCTCCTCTATATCTAGACTAGAGGCCCAGATGTAGAGAGGCGGAGTTTTTATCAGTCACAAATTGCTCATGGGGAGCCAGCTAAACATTCCCCATCCAAAAGGAGGAGGATCAATGAAACTCAGATTTGGACACTCCTCCAGAAAATGCTCAAACTGCCTGAGACAATTACTCTGAATAACAAAACATCTTGAAAACAAACAACAAGAATCCACAAGTCAGCCTGCACATAGTGGTAATATGAGTGAAGACCTCATCCATTGCAACTGCGAGGATGGTACATCCACTATAAAAAGGCCACCTGTAAATGCTTTGAATAAGAATCTGAATGTTTGCTTGCATCACATGATATCTCCTCTTCCACTTTTCTACCAATTCCCACCCCAAGTTTTCCATATTCATATTTGGGGAAAAGTGTAGATTTTCTGAATCGTGCATTAGATATCTACCTTCTGTCCTAAAAATTTAAACATAGAAGCAGTCCCCATTAGAGGTCATTTATTGTGGTTTGTCAGATATTGAGGATTCAAACAGATTGGTGAAATATGTTCTACATGGGTGGTCATGAGGAAGGTACTGTATATTCTTGGTCCGAAGGTCATAATTTGCAAAATTTGAATTCGGTAAGATTACTTAATCGTTCGAGCTGTGTACTCAAGGCAAAGGATTTTTTTCTGCTTTCAAAGGTTTAATACGACACAATGTACAAAAACTTAGTAGTGAACTATTGGGCAATGATCAGTTTTGGGTGGCTGGGTCATCTAATAGTATATGACTAGTAGCGACAGACATACGGCCCCCCCCCTATACGCTGTTCCCTCCCGCCTTATTTTCCTAATGTATCAGGGTGCTTAGTCATCTAATAGTATTGACCCAGAAGTGGGACAGGACTGTATGGTAATCCTCTGGTACAATGACTGTCTATGAGCATATGCTCTGTAAATGTATCAGGTTGCTGCCCGAGTAATACTAACCAGTATCGACTAGTAGTGGGACAGACTGTATGGTAATCCTCCAGTAAATGGATCGTGTGCCCCAGAGCGTACCTACAACGCTCTGTACATATGTATCAGTGTGCCTCCTAGGCATCTTATTAGTATCTGACTATAGTGGACAGACCTGTATAAGGTTCCTTATGATCTGTAACTAAGTTCAGGGGGCCAGGCATCTAATATGTATTTCACTGACGAGTAGTGGACAAACTGTATAGGTATGCTTTGAACAATGTCTCAGCCTGTGCCCTAATCATCTCCAATAGGATCTGACTAGTAGTGGAACAGATGTATAACGGTAGGCTCTGTACAACTGTTACAGTGTGCCTAGTCTCTAATAGTATCTGGACTGAGTAGTGGACAAACTGTATAGGTATGCTCTGTACAATGTATCAGGGTGCCTAGTTATCGAATAGTATCGGGACTAGTAGTGGAAAAACTGGATAGGTATGCTCTGTACAATGTTTCAGTGTGTCCTAGTCATCTATATAGTATCTGATGTAGTGGACAGACTGTGTATAGGTAGCTCTGTTTACAATGTATCAGTGTGCCTAGTCATCTAATAGTATCATCCTAGTAGTGGAAAAACTGTATAGGTATGTATGTACAATGTATCAGTGGTGCCTAGAATCTAATAGGATAGTGTGCCTAGCAGTGATTTAGCCAGGGCAAACCTTTAATGCGACATTTACAATGGTCCACTCTCACTGAGGAGGGTCATACTGAATGACGGGTTCCCAAAACTACACCTCGGGCCAAGGGATTGCTAAATACCTTTGTTAGGTCAGATCTGGGACCTGAGGAACAAAGGATAATTTGGTCTAAGTAATTATTCTGGGAGCTATTGAACAGAAGGGCTGACCTGTTTCATTAGAAAAAACACCTTGCTGGAAATTGGTATCAAATTATTTTTTGCGACCTCTTCAATTGATTTGCGAATGGTCGCGCAAAACTGCTGGCTGGGTAAATTACTGGTGCCTAGTCATCGAACAGTATCTGACTAGTAGTGGATAATCTGTATGGGCATGCGCCGTTAGAATTGGTATAGTTGCTTGCCTGGCACCTAACAAGTGCATCAACTCATTTGTTGTATGTCACACATTCATTCTCTTTACATGAATGTTATTGTGGTCATGTTGTGTTTCAGTCCTTGAATAGGTAGCCCACCCACTGTAACATAATTAATAGTTTGTTAGTCCATGAGCAACTGGTAACCAAGCGGTTGGAACCATCAATTCAGGAGTACCCTCGTGCCTTTTACTATATTTCTTTTTATTGCCAGGTATCTCCTCACCTTACCAGTATGAGGGTGGACAGCCGCAAGTGCATGGAGAGAGCTACTGGAACCAAAGAACAACCATGCAAGGGCCACTGGGGTGATTGTTGAAAGCCTTCAAGCCTATAGTCAGTGAGGTATGAGTTAGCCACTGGGAAGGAGGAAGACTCTGACAGTCCCAAGAGAAGAGAATTGTTGAAAAACGTATGTTTGATAAATTTCTGAAATGCTGCAGTAACTTCGCTATAGGTAACTGGATTGCTTCCACCACTGTCTTTGCTAGGGTAGTATCCTCTGTTGTTTTTTTCTTTCTCAGTGTAATTGGCAAAGTGGAACAAATAGCATCAATGAATATACTAGATGGTGTCAAGGTTGAGTATCCTTCATCCTTGGCAAAGAAAAATGGTCTGAAAGTGTTACAAACTTTTTTGTCTGGCTAATGTCTCTCTAGTCTCTACCCTTCCTGGTATTAGTGACAAACCCTCGTCTCGATAGGGTCCACTGCAGGAATAGGTGAAAGAGGGGCGGTTTGTGTTTACCCGGTTCAGACGAAAATCTCAGTCAACAAGTTGTATGCACCAACAGGATGTTCTGGTAAACCAACTCGGTTGGTACTTTGGTCCGAGGTTTAAAAACAGAAAAATAGCAGGAACTCCTGCTATTCACAGTCGGAGGTTAATTTCCCATAACTGAAAACTCGGAAGAGTCAGGAAAATTCGGTTCTGGAAGGTCCGCATTCCTCATAACATCATCAGTCCTCAGTTCAGCATCGTAGGAAACCAGTTCATCATGTCAGCTGATGCACCAGTCTTCTACTGGGCTGGGCATGTTCCTGGGCTTCTAAGTTGAGGACCTTGGTCTTTCTCATCTGGTTGTTCGTTAGGTCAAGAGGCATCCACAAAGCAATGCCCTCACTACAGTATTGCACCACATTTTCCTGTGTCCTGGACATCCCCACACAAAAAAAAGTTATGGAGATGCAGCGTGACAGGCTCAAAAACAGGTATTGTGATGTCTGTCTGTCCTTGCGTCATGTCAGTGAGTTCCAGGATGACATCACAACTTCTGTGAGCTCTTCTAAGGCTTAGGATCTCCCTTTTCCCGCAGTTGAGTGTTCCACATTCCTTTCTAGCAGAATCATAACCCAGTGCTCGAAAAAATCTATGACGCCGTAGCCAGGCTTCCACTTTAATGCCGTCGGGCTACTGGATTCAGTTGCGAAAATGCCGTCGGGTACCACAATCGGGAGTCTGATATTTTTAAAAGTACAGGAGTACGGAGCCCATTTATATAGCCAACACAAACAATCAGCACAACAATGAGCAATACAATTTCGGGTCGCCCAAATTGCGATACAAGTGTCAGATATTGTACACTTTTCAGCCAACTTCGGATTGACCGTTGTGAAGTTCAAAATATCAGTGGATCATCTAGAAATAGCGCGATGGCAATCCTTTACACACTAATTCGGGCTGCCAGTCAGTAAGTAGTTAGTAAATGGCCATTCAACGGCAGCCTATATCGGCCCCATCCGCGCCAGTGTGAATTGCAATGAATTTATGAACAGTCACAAAATCACTCCGAAGAAAAAACATGTGTGGCTCCCAACCATATACTTTGTGTGTGTTATAGGGTTTACGCTATTAAAGGTGCGGGACTGCGCGATCGGCACAATATGCCATACTAATATAATGTGTTTAGGACATCCATACATAGAAACTGCAGGCATGAGAGCGATCCCATTTTTATCACCACATCATATGCTAACTTCGTTGATTTTGTTGTGGAATGGTGCATGCACACATAGTTTGGTTAACCATGTGGAAAGGGACCAATTTCACTGTAAAATTAATGTTAAAATTGCAATCTGAAAAATTTAAAGTCATCAGATGATGGAACAGGCATGTAGATGGGTGGATACAATCAACATTTCACAAAAGATTGAATCATGTAATTTGCATGGTGTCTTCAGGAAAGTTACTTCTCTGATCTAGGCTAATGTGGGCCCTGTACAAAATAAGCTAGTTCGGAGCTAGCACCAGGGCATCGTGCAATTTATCCCGGCCTGGGAAAACTGCGGCACACGGGGAAGACTCTGATAAAGGCTTCAATGTGGGACTCTCATTCTCGGTTGAATTAAACAGTGAAAAAGTTGCGGTGGACTGTCAAAACCGCATGAATTAGATAAAGAACACGAAGAAATATTTCATAATTACCATGTACACTATTAAGATGCCAGAAAACATCAGCCGACTCCACATAAACAACAATTATGCAAAAATACCCTACAAAACGGACTGATCGAAGGCCACCGATCCAATCACTGCGGACCTGCGGCCAATCAGTGTCGAGTTATACACCTATGCACTACAGTTACGAGGAATATTACATTATACTGGGGAGTACTGCGGGGAAGCCAGAAGTCAGGACATGACCACGGCGTTGCACCGAGTGAAAAGCAGTGGATTTCCTGGAATTTATTACTAAATTGGCACATTGTAATAACAGGAAGCTATATACAACGTGTTCTCGCCATGTGAAGCTAAATTTGAGAATTCGTTGTTGACAAACGAGGGAGAAAACAAAACAAAGTTGCTCACAGATCACTGCCGCGCCATTGAATTACTGTGGCCATCTTACTTCGCAGTAAGGGAATGGCCGAAAGCCAGTGGAGAAGAGAAATAGAAACAATAACGCATGCGCAGAAGCTATCTCCGAACGTAGCTTATTATAGCAAGTTCAGTAGCTTAGGCCTACGATGGCTTACCTTTTGGGAATTAGTAATGCCATTGCAATATCATATTTGTTTTCCCATTACTCACACAAAAGACAATTTGGCATGGAAAGAAAATTCACTATGTGGCCAGAAAAAGGTTGTTTTTTTTACCGTTGAAGATTTGCCTTCGGCGGACAGTTCATGTAGCTATGGGATCGAAGCAGGAGGAATGGTATGGCCATGGGTGATTATCCCCAGTTACCCACTGTCTATAGACAGTGTCCACTTGTGTAGAATTAGCTGGCCAATGCAGTCGATTGGAGAGGGGAGTCGGGAGACAATTTGGCCAACAACAGGGAGGCTAACCCATTAGCAAACCACAGCCTTCCTATTGTAAAAACTGGCAATGTTTGGCGGCATGGCATGCCGTGCATGGTACAGGAAAATTCGCTGATCTATTTCCTGAGATCCCTCCCTGATTGAAAATCATGCCTTTGAAAAATGAGAGGGGGGAATCCTCCCCCCCCTCCCACCATTTTGAAAACCTAGCGTAAACAGCTGAATATCATTAAATTGCCTCAATTTCATCAAAGCGTTAGTATTTGCATGAAAGTAACATTTTAAACACGGTAAATCATGGACACCAGGCCGCCGTACGGGGCTACCAAATTAGCCACCTGGTGAGCCAAAGGGGACTAACTTTCAAAATATTTTTTGAGCACTGCTCATACCTGACTTAGATCCAGGTGAGAAAAAACAATCACCATCCCACTCCGAAGAGACCAATTGTGTCCAACTCTTCATCCCCAATGCACACCTTGCAGACAGTAGACATCTCACTTAGTAATAATTAGAAAATCAAAACATCCTTTCTCTTCATTTTATTGTTTCATATCACTCTGACAAGTCAAGGATGAATTTTGAATTCATTCACCATTGGCCAAACCAAAAGAGACCCACCTCAAGCATATGCTGCAAGATTTTTTACAAACACAACACTAACCAAAATGAGACCAAAAAACAAACCCCCAATAACGGTGTGTAAAAAATCATGAGCACACTAGTAAGAGAAGAATATTTTTTATTGCGTCGTACCCAATGGGAAGATCACCTGATCACCAGGTCAATACTTCAATAAATAATTCTTACAAATTTTCATACCGATGTCCTCTCAGCCTACAACAATTCATTGGAATAAGAGAACATAATAGACTGTTCTTCGGTTATTGTTTTGTCACTATTTATTGAGTCTATATCTTGTACCATCCTCCTTACAACCACAATAAAAGCAGGCACTGCCCAACGAATGAAGGTATCTGTGACGTTGGTTTCCCATCCTGATCCTAAAGCTGCTGCCGCAATTCTTACGTACTTCTCGTACTGCTGTGGATACGTCATCACTTATGGAGATCCTTGAACCCTTATAGAGCTTCAACTTGGGGAGGCTGCTTGCAGAACTCTTCTCTGTCTGCGAATCTGGAAACGCTCGTGCACTGTTCCTAGGCCTCTCCCTGTTAGGGGTTTGGTGGTCCCCAGTTGGTACGATTGACATATTCCATCTCAATATCATCAATCCATTAGGCATGAATTAGGGCCTGGAGAATGTCCGTTCTTCACACATCTTACATTTCGCGTTCTGACTCAGGACACCCCAGAATAAGTCTATCTCTCCTCTTCTATTCTCCATTTCATCTAACCTGGGTTGTGTAACCCTCAAATTAGCCACCCTACTTCTCATTGGCTCAAGCAAGCCAACGGCCACGCAGATATAACCTAAGCAGTCATAGTAGAGAACCTAGTACATACGCCAATTAGACTCAACAGGATATACAGTACTCTGCAATTGCTATACAGGAATCAGTTGCCCGACATCTCAGGATCGGTACTGAGACCGTCAGCCTCATTTCTAGTAAAAATTCTTCTCATAGATAGGCTTCCAATAACGTAAAACTGAATAAATATTACCACTTCACATTGCGTTGTCTTCTTATCCCACGTGATATTCTGGTCAGATTAAATTTGGCAAAAATCATCCAGTCAGTACTTTGTAGTACACTTACATGCTGGTCATGACACAGAATGTTTTTGTAAATGATCGTGATACTACAAGCAACGTTGCCCTGACTCTTGGCTTTTCTTCCGTGTAGATCAGCGTTGGAGGGCTTTATCATCTTAAGCGAACCCTGCGATTGTCTGCAATTTGGTGATGAAGGTGATGCAGATACTCCTGATCTCCTTGTGGAAACAATAAAACCAGTGTGTGGGTTCATGAACCGCTAGTCTAGCCTTTCAGACCAGTGTGGGTAGCCTTTAGACCTCTGTTGACGAACTAAGTTTTAACTTCATCATACTAGACATGTTTGACTAGCTTGATTAATACAAACTGAAATAAGCCAGAATGGCTTTATCCTGACCTGGTTAGGTGGATTACAATGTTGAAGTTTCTTCTGACCAGGCATTTGTGACAATAGAATAATATCCTTGATAACGTCGAACAAACGGTGTTCAATGACATTGTACCCAATATTGGAGACGCATAAACCGAGTACACACTAGCATAGGGACATCCAGCCCCGGTTATGGCGGTATTTCATTGGTGCTATCAGTTCCACTGTTGCCTCCAAGTATTTTACCCTTCGACAGGTCTCAGTTCTGCATGAGGAAGATTACTCCTATCAAATCAGAGAACCCGCTAACCGTGTCCCAGAGTAGTTCCCTGCCTGTCACAACCATTGTAGGTCCCTCACGGTAATCTCTTCCTCCTACCAGTTGGCAAATTCCATATCTCTTCTTTGGGGACCACTTTTCATTTTCATGGTAGCACCTGAGATGACATGGTGGGACATTCGAGCCCATTCACTGCTGCTGCTGGGGCCATTGACTTAGTCCCATCTCATCCCCTAGAGTGGACCTGTTGGCGTATCCCCTGCATCTCTTTCGCCCATGCATTCCCGACAAGTGACCAACTTTCCCACATCGATGGCAGTGGTGGCATCCACCTTCCCCGTCATCACTACAGCATTTTGCACATCCCCGTGGCCTCCCAGTCGATGTCTGGGCCATCCCTTTTTGATTCCTTGATAAGTCATGAGGAAAAAAATCTAGGCAGTCATGGCCCCCCCCCCCCCCCCCCAGTGTGTGTGTATGTTGTTATGTGACGCTGGCTTGTAAACACGATAACTCACCCACCTGGATGGATGAAGCTCATGCTTGGTATGTGAGATCCGCATGATGAGTACATGAACCCTATTGTTTTGGGTCAGGTCAGAGGTCATCTGATGTCAACAGAGGTCAAGTCTGAAATCCTTGTAAACACGATAAGTCCGAATGGTTGATCATCTGAAGTTGAAATTTGGTGTATAGCTTCCTTATGGGGAGTACAGGAACCCTATTGTTTTTGGTTCTGGTGGGGGGTGAATTTCGGTCCAAAATGGGAAATGTGTGAAAAGTTGATATTTTGGCCATTTCGGCTTGTAAACACACTAACTCGACCCCACCTGGATGGATGAAGCTCATACTTGGTATGTGTGTTCCCCATGATGAGTTTGAGGTACAGAACCCTATTGTTTTGGGTTCAGGTCAAAGGTCATCTGAGGTCACCAGAGGTCGAAGTCAGAAGTCCTTGTAAACCTGATCCAAAAACAGTTGGTCCAATCAAGCTGCATTTGGTGTGTAGCTTTCTTATGGGGAGTACAGGAACCCTATTGTTTTGGGTTCAGGTCGGGGTAATTTCGGTCAAAAATGAAAATGTGTGAAAAGTTGATATTTTGGCCATTTCGGCTTGTAAACACACTAACTCGACCCCACCTGGATGGATGAAGCTCATGCTTGGTATGTGAGATCCGCATGATGAGTACATGAACCCTATTGTTTTGGGGTCAGCTCAAAGGTCATCTGAGGTCACCAGAGGTCAAAGTCTGAAATCCTTGTAAACATGCCAAGTCCAGAATGGTTGGTCCTAACAAGTTGGAATTTAGTGTATAGCTTCCTTATGGAGAGTACAGGAACCCTATTGTTTTGGGTTCAGGTCGGGGTAATTTCGGTCAAAAATGAAAATGTGTGAAAAGATCAGATTGAAATCTGGTGTATAGCTTTCTTATGGGGAGTACAGGAACCCTATTGTTTTTGGTTCAGGTCGGAGGTGATTTTGGTCAACATATTAAAATTTGTGAAAAGTCAATATTTTGGCCAATTTTTGAATTGTAAACATGATAAATTGACCCCATCCAGATGGATAAGCTCATGCTTGGTATGTGAGATCCGCATGATGAGTACATGAACCCTATTGTTTTGGGGCCAGGTCAGAGTTCATTTGAGGTCACCAGCAGTCAAAATCTGAAAACTTAAATTTATGTGGACTTCCTTAATCAAAGAGTATAGGAGCCCTATTAGTTGGTTGGGGAAATGGGAATTTGTCAGACGTTATAGTTCCCCATAATGAGCTGGTGCAATTTCCCATTTGTCCTTGTGTCTGGCTATAGGTTGTCAGAAAGAGTCAAGGAATCACTAAGCCTCTTGGCTTTCTGGTTTGTTATGGCTCTGTGGATCTCAGCCACCTGGTGGTTTTTCAGCTGCTGAACCTCTTCATACAGACTTGGTCCTTTCCACCTTTTCATCTCGTTGGCCATCGTTGATTAGTACTCTCCCCCCTGCGGCCGTGACTGGTTTCTTTAGTAACTTGCGAGCTCTTTCGGCTCTGCACGTCATGCCTCACTGACTGTATCTAACTGGTCTTCCTCAGTGGCATTTCTTGTGGACAGAGAAGTGATGGGATTCATGCCATTTGATCAGGTAAAACGACCCAACCATTTCAGTTTGCTGTAATAATTTTCAGGAGTTTTCCTTGTAATAGATATTGAAATACTTAATAAACAACTTCCAGCTCTCTATTAATGCAACGGCTTACCTTGGCTCGATTGTTGTGCTGAAAGTTTTAAAGGCCCTTACATAGTGGTGTCAATTCATGCATATCAGGCCGTTGTACGAACATTACCTATATAGCGCGGCCTTGTGCATACTCCTAACGTTTGTTATGGTTAGGAAACTGATAAACAAACAATGACTCAGACTCGGGTATATGTTGAGGAGTTAGAGTTCTTGGAAGTATGGGTGTGGGCTGAGGAGGGTGTGTCAAATGCAGCTGAGAGGGGGAACCCTATATGTTAGTGTTACTAGAATGGTTGGTTCAACAGTGCAAATTTTTGAGCATCGTTTGCGTGGCAGGATTTTTTAATATACATCTTCATTGGAGGCACCCAGGTGTCACGGGTCCCTTTTACCCAATCCTCAGAAGGGTGGATCACAGCGGGCTGGTTTTCTCTATGTATTTGACCCAACTCCACGGGTAAAACCCTGAAACCAACATATCACACAAAACTCTCAGAATACTATACAACTTCAAATCACTTTGTACTATTGCATTCACCATTACCCATCAAAATACTCTAATAATCCTATCCCAAAAAAGCTACTTAACAAAATTGAACAGTAAAATGTATTGCAACTACCCACCCAATAAGGCTTGTCTAGACTTCAATAACGTAACTATCTGGCGAAAATTGCAAAAAGCAACCTAACCATCTCACATGAAATACCTACAGTATATAAACGCCCCGACTCTCCTAACCACTACACTTGGTCCGTCGGAAACTCACCAGTTGGAACAGCCCCTGGGAGTGGGGGGGGGGGGGGGGGTATCCAAGGACTGCGACTTCAATTTATAACCTTCCCTGTTACTGAAGAACAAGTAATCATCACTACACTGCTCGCTCAGGTCCCCTCTCAACAACCCCAGCACCAAAAATAACTTTTTTTCTACAGCACATAATCCCTACTCAAATCCTCTACCACCCACCTACTAAACAGAATAACCCCACAACCATATATTCTACGCCGGTACCTCCAACAGCAAGATTGAAACGGCCCGCGACAATCAAACACCGCGACTCCGCAAAAGGGGGAGGGGTATCGCCTTTCTAACAGGAGACCATCCCTCCCCCCCCTAACCGATAACACATGAACTACACATCCAAAATATTAACGACCCTTACGGGTCCGCTCCCCGGCTAAACCCCCATGTTGTCGGTGGCTGTCCGTACCGCATAACGTAGGCACACACAGTACCCTACCTTCTGCAAAGGCATGGACTCGGCCGAAGGGAACACGCAGTAACCCTTGCAACTATCGCCCGGAAACTAAGCGGCCCGTTGTACTACCACAGTACACCAGCGCAACTGTAGTCCACTCTCCCCAAATAGACACCACCCGCCAAATACTATTCCTGTTGAACCCACTAGTACAAAGAATTACCAAGTGCGAATTCAGACGACTAAAAGTCTACTACCCAATAGCAGCCTATTACCCTCCCATTGTCGCGACTGCGAGAGTTTTACGCGAAAGCCTGCTTGGGTCGGAGGGACACCTAAATCCACAGGTAAAACAACTCCGGAGTGTGGATTCCTTAACCCACAGCCACGCAAACTGCTCTCACTAGCATGAATTTCAAAGTTACGGCACAAGGTTCTTTACTCTCACATGCGACACCCAGGAGTGGGTTAGGGGTAGGGAGACAAATGTTTGGGACCAGCTGTGCGTGGTCCAGAATGAATCGATCTACAGTCCCGTGGTCAAAGGGGGGGGGCAAAAGAATAATTGGCCCCCAACAATCTCGGTCTTGTATTCTCCAAAGTGTTTGGCCCCCATTTCAAAAAATCCTGTGCCCCCCCATGTTTTTGGTCTCTGCTCTGGCCTTGCTGGGGGCCTGCCTGGGCATAGGTAGCAGACATTAGCTACACAACATCAACCTTTCCATGATCAAATACACAACGAAAATAACACACGGCACCGCATTCCACGCTGCCGAGAGGTGCATCAGGGGTGCACCAAGCACCAGATTTGCCAGACAGAGGGACGCTCTTGCGGGGTGAGCATGTACAGTTAGCCTGTACTCAGACGTCATTTAGGTCACACCTACGATTCCTTGATATAATGCTAACAAATCTTGCGAGCCGGGGCACCGATTGAGAATATATGCGTCACAGTCCTCCATGCTCCTCATATATCGAGGAGCGCGAACACCCGACAACCACCGGGTCTTAAAACAACCAAGGTGTGGGTAGACTGCTGACCAAAATTACAAGACATGATAAGGGACTTGCGTAGTGGCCACTAATCACTTTTTAATTCCTTGTACGAAGTCAGAAGAATCTATTCAGTCACGTCGTGTGGGTGTGTGTTGTAGGTGCGTTTGTGGCTCCAGTAAAACGGGGACACACACAGGAATCTTTTTTACACGTAACTGGGGTTACGCTGCGAACGGGGGTACCCCGTTTTGTTTGTCCCCCGTTTCCTAGGACAAACGCCCCCACAAAGAAAACGGAATGGTGAATCCCCCGGTTTCCTATGTTCCCTAAACTGCTGTTTAAAAAATGATACTTGTAGTGGTTGGGGTACCCCTATGTGGTTTTGCACTGATGTCCCCAATTTTCCATAGGTGAAAAATCAATGTCCCATTTGTGTGTCCCCGTTAGGCCCCCGACACAGGTCCTGTGTGTGTGGTGACGCCCAGCTTGTAAAACACGATAACTTGAATCAGGTCAGTTGGTCAGGGGCTCATACTTGGTATGTTTTGTTCCCCATGATGAGTATATGAGCCCTATTGTTTTTGGGTCCGGTCGAGGTCATCTGAGGTCACAATTGGTCAAAGTCTAAACCCTTGTAAAACACGTAAGTCCCAGAATTGGTTGTCCGATCAAGTTGAAATTCGGTGTATACTCTCTTTGGGAGAGTACAGGACCCTATTTGTTTTTTGGTTCAGGTCAGGAGTGAATATTTTGGTCGAAAATAAAAATTTGTGAAAATCTGAATATTTTAGCCAATTTTGGCTTGTAACCCGATAACTCGACCTCACCTAGATGGATGAAGCCTCATACTGATATGTGTGTTCCTCATGGGAGGTAACATGACCCTATTGTTTTTGGGTCAGGTCAGAGGTCATCTGAGGTCAACCAGAGGTCAAAGTCTGAGAACCTTGTAACCTCGATAAGTCCAGATTGTTGGTCTGATCGGGTTCAAATATGGTGTGTAGCTTTCTTATCATGCCATGGGGAGTCAGATCCCTATTGTTTTGGTATAGGTCGGGGTGGAATTTTGTTGGGCCAAAATCAGAAATTTGTGAAAAGTCAATATTTTGTTGGCAAATTTTGGCTTGTAAACAACAAACGATAACTCGGCCCCTCCTCTGGCGGGATGCAGCTCATACTGTTTGTGTGTTCCCCATGATGAGTCATTGAACCCTATTTTCTGTGGTCAGGTAAGGTCAACTGAGGTTAGCAGAGTTCCAAGTCCTCAACCTTGAAATTTATTGTGTAGCATTCTTACCAAGGGTACAGGAGCCATATTAGTTGGTTGGGAGAGATAGGAATTTGTCAGGCATTATGTTGCCCATAATGAGCTGGCAACAATTCTCCCCATTGTCTGTCTGTGGTCTATTGCTAAGATTGACAGGAACCGTCAAGAAGCACTAAGCCTTTTGTCTTTCTGGTTCAATCCATTAAATACAAATGCTGGAGCTTTGAAATTGTTGCTCCTATTTTATTGTTGTGGAAATAAAAAATAGAAAGACACTCATCACTGTTTATGACAATATGAAAACTTCATGTTCTAAATAAATGTTTAAATTTTTCTTATTTGGCATAAGATGGGCTTACAAGAGCACATCAATAGCTGGCACCACCTCAAACGTGGACCAATTGCTACGATCGGGAGAAGGGGTTTATGCCCAAAAAGGTTCTACAATGCTGACAAATTAGTCCACATTTGGGGTCAAATGTCACACCCAAGCCCACTTTGTCCACACTGCTATGTACGCTCCATGACACTATTCTATGCCTGTGCATGTTTACGGTTATCCCACTGCCCGGGCCGGGAACACTGAATAGCCTATGTGAAGGTAGCATATTTTCTCACAGATCTAGAATATAGAAAAAGTACATTGGATTATGTATCACTGCTGAAAATACTACTATCAAGTTAAAGGGCCACGGTATAAGTCTGTAGGCTGATGAGGTTGGGCTACACGAAATACCGTGCTAGGCAGGGCCTAGGTTATGTATAAAACCACATGGTCTCCACATGTTCACTCCACATGTTCTATGGTTTCCGGTAAGAAAATTCATTTGACGCAAAGCACAAATTGGTTACAAACTTGAATTATATTTAGGCGACAATGTCACATAAGAATGTCAAATAATCATATTGATATGAATGCTCTCAGATGCTCAACTTTCACTCTGCACAGACTGTATCAGACCCAGTTTTGTGTTACCTGAATTTATTTGTTTACGGCATCGGCAGCTGCAACTCATGCTATTCATATCAATAGAAGCTTCGACTATATGTAGGCACTCAAATACACTGCATACAACTCCAGGGGCCTATACATTCCTAATGATTATGACAACATTTTGGAAAAATTTGCTAACTTGCTCCATTAAATGTTTATGGCCACATTTTGACCAGTCGACTAATTTATTGAATCATTACAAACTAATACTTTGCTATTAGCCATGTTCCTTCAACCCCCGTCTGCCATTGGTCCCTACTAACATCTGAATGTTGGTTCCGAGGGCAGATTAGACCCCGCCGCCAAATCTGTGATCAAATTGAATACCCTTCGCTTGACCTTCCACTGCGATGCACTGCGCATACGTCAACTAAATTAAAATCTGTAATTCTCCCGTTTCTTCTGACAGTCAGCCTCTAGTCCTTAAGCCTCCTGCTCGTAGTCCTTAGCTTCAGGTCCTCTCCTCGCGTCCCCTCAGCGGTACTTGGTCCACACCCGCTGCAAGGGGGGGTCTTATCCTGGCAGAGTCCGCCAAATTTTGACCCCCGTGCCCAACCACCCTGAAGGAACCAAGGCTCGGCAATGGGGAAGTGAACACAGAGTTGGGCATTTACTTTTTCTGTTGAACATGAGGGTATAAGGGGAGGGGATTTCAGTGGATATGGGAGTGTCCCTCAAGGATTTGAGGATACCCTAAGTGAATCCTTATTGCCTCCTCTGTCAGCCTGTTTTAGCATGTTTTTTTTTTGTTCTATGTTTCCTCTCTGCTCACCCGTTGGCCGTTGTTGGTGGTGTGTGCGCTTTTCTCAGGAGATTTCATGCTTCGACAGAACTCATGCCTTGCCTCGCTGGTAAGCTGAGGTCTTGGTCTGAGATGAGTCTTTTACTACAATTCTATATGGGTCCCAGCAACATAAATCTGATGAGGTCAGTTGCACTAACATACAGTCAATTTTGGAATTTCTAACAATACGGTCCACCTGCAACTTAAGATGCAGGACAATTAGAAGGACCCACTTATACTTAACCCTAGCTTCACTTATTTCCTAACTAGGCGGAAGAAATAGGCACTCGGCAATTCAATTTATTCTCGCATCACTAGAATACAACAGCAATTTCGGCAAATCAGTTGAACACGTACTCAAAGCTTCGTTCCTCTGCCTAGATAACATGGCCGCCAAACATTGAGGCTAGTGATTCACATCTCCAGCCCAAAGTGTATACTGAGTTACAGACCATCATCCACAGTATGCTGTGACACTGCAAAGATTGTCATCAGCCACCATCACTATTGCATACTTGCATGGGTGTCATTTGGTAGAATAATAAGTCCTGTCTCGAAAAATCGTTTGTAAACTAGTTGCACACCAGGGGTAAATGGTAGTTCACCCGATGGACCACAATGTTTGCAAGTCCTAAATCCACAAATAAAGTTGAACCAAGTGTTGCCGAGCATTGGCATGTCCACTGTGCACCATCACAATCAGTTGTAGGGCGTGACTCCCCAATTTCTTTTTGTTGAATGTTGAAATTGCAATTGTAGGTTAGGCCTCCTGTTATGGAATGGCAACCCCGTAGCTGTGGAACAGTAACTCGGTTTAAATGATATTTATGATAGTAGCATCGGTACTTCAGGCAGGAGCTCTTCTCTGGTACATAATATAGACCCCCATAAGTGTGGTACTCTGAATGTGAGGTCAGGTCCCCTTTTGTTCATAAGTGAACATCTTAGGTGGTAATATAGGCCACCTACCAATATCCTTTGTTATACTCTGGTTTACCCAATGAAGATTGACTCGCTCAACCAGTAGAATTTTTGAACTGAGGATTTGTTTTGATAGGAGCCAGTACATTTTTTTTCTGGTGTGCCTTTGACTTGACCAAGTCAATTTTGTTTCAAATGATTCACCCTACTCTACACATGTGTTTTAATATGGGGACATGTTGTCCGTATATCTGTAAAGCAATTTGGGACTATTTTGCCAGTTATACAAATATGAATATTTTGTACTTTGATGTCACTCTGAATCTTTGGCACCAGATCAGTTCATCGTTCTCAATCGACTTATGAGAACCCCTAGCCAGATCCAGACTGCGGCCAGACGTACACCTGATCCCTAAAGTCGACAGCATCTACAGTTCAGATTCCTGGCTCATCTCTGGAGTAACCTTGGATCCCTTCCTAAAGAAGTCCAGCAATGCCCGCACCTTGCAGCACATTTTCCTGCTGTCGAACATCCCCACAAGAAATTTATGGAGACACAGCATGCCGCACAACAAGCTTATCGTGTGTCTGTCTGTCCTTGGTCAGTCAGTGAGTTTGCGGAATGGCAACCGACCTCTGTGAGCTCTTCTGATGCACTGAGCTTCCTTTGCCACAGTTTGAGGGTGCCACGTTCTTTTCCTTCTTTATTTCTTTCTCTTTCTTCTCTCTCCTTCGCCCAGACTGTCCATAGACACAAATCACTTGGCGTAAGTAGAGTTCCACCTGGGATGTTGCCTGCTGGGTATCCACAGATGGCACTAAACTTCTCCTCAAAGCCATCATGATTGGACCTGGTAGAATCTCAAGCCACCAATACATCAGCAAAAGGTCACTTGCCTATGTGGCTAGTCATCGGCAAACACGGAAGGACCGACTGCTGGTAGCAAACCCACAGCACTGATAACTGTTTTGCAGAGGAGCACAAAAAACCTGAACAACCAAACTGAGTAATGCCCACGACTGTGACAAACTCAACAAGCCCAACCTTTGAACCGACTAAAGGACACTGTAAAGAGTAGAATTTTGCCACACCCCTCCTCCCCCCCCCCCCCCCAGCTCCCACCAACTACTTTCCACCATGGTCAGTTTTGGGCAACACAGTACACATTTAGGTGATTCTTGTGAACATGATACACTCACTGGTGAAAGAATCACCACCTTAACTTCCCAACTCCACTGCCTGAAGTCACGTTCCCCCAAAACCGACCAGAAGTAACAAGGGGATTGCAACCACAGTACGTACCATCAGAAGTGTTCCTAGTACTGGGCTGGCATTCCCGGTAACCGGACGGGATGGAAGGTGTAGCCTGCACCCCCAGAGTCGTTGGATGGCGTAGTTTGGCTTCTCTGCTTCTTGGGGGAAAAAAACCCCTGCCGCTCAACTGGGATGCACGGAAGCATAACCGGGTCCTGTAACAAGGCTCGGTAAGTGATGCTTCGCTAATGGAAGCTTCAGGATAGCCCAGCACTTCTCTGATTCATGTGCCTCTCCAACAGACCCAACTGCTCAGAGTTTGACTCTCTTGAAACCATGAGAATAAACGAAACTGATGGCGATCTGGACAATTTTGAAAACTCTTTCCTGATATCCTGCATCATCATGGCAAACCCTTTGCCGTTGAGGATTCCTTGAAACACAGACCTTCCCTTTGAGTATTCTGTTCATGAAATTCGATTCTCCTTACTCGCTCCTTCTCTGGCCCACTCCATCAGGATATCCTGTGGTAGTCCCCTCCGGCTCAGAATGACGAGGAGTGAGAAATAGTCCATACTCCTTACCACTAATACCGAGTGCCTCTAAACTTCAAACATGGACAGTACTTTGCTCTTGCAGCTTCCACAGTGCCCAGTGCCTCATGGGAGACGCCCCTTGGTGGTGAAGGACAGGTTAAGTAGATGTGAACGCCAATACATTCCTTGATTAAATTCTTGCAACCTCTAGTGATCGGCTCTAGACATAGTCCCTGTAGACCTGCCCCTGGCATCTCCTTCCACTTAGGCTTGAATATAAGCAACCTGCTGACCGGTGGTATAGGGTTACTGGTGTACATGGCATCAAATTATTCCCAAAAGAGCGCCAGTTCTAATATAACCCCCCCGAAAATTTAGATCAGTGTGTGCGAATTATTATTCCTAGTCAGATTTTAATTCAAGCTTGGTTGTAGCCTTAGTAGTATTTTGTAACTTTTCCAGTGTCATCAGGGGAGATAATTTACAAGAATATATACATTCTCACGATAATCAGTTGCCGATAGTAAATTTGTCTGAGTGCCATCAGTGTCCAGTAATACTTCAATTGCTGACTGAACTTTATCTCATTGTTTTTTAACAAGTTTCGTAGCATACTCCAGTTCCGAGGCGGTGACCCAATTTTAGGCCTACTAATAATTATCAAGATCGTTGCCAACACGAGTAAGCCAACCACGTTCAGCGGCTCTCCCCGATTTCTTAGCAGTTTCGAGTTCCCTACTTCCCCAAATAATAAGGTTCAAACTCTACTGTTCTACAGTACAGTTCCTGACTAACGGCCCCAAATGTCCCTCACAGCCAATATCAACTCCAGTCCAGCAAGAGAATTAACACAGAACCCATACATTCCAATGAGCTACCTAGCCTCTTCAACTCAAACTGTGTGTATTGCAAACTTCGCTGTAAACAGGGGTCCACGCTATAGAGACAATGTAGACGAAATATATAACTAAACTGATTTTGGGTAGGCATACCCCTCATCGGCAAATGTTAAACTATTCAATGGCCAGTCATATAGCAAATGAGATTTTATGTCAACAAAGTGTGAGTCGGCAATTGTACAGAGTAGGCCATTGACATTTTAGGAGTATTCAAATAAATACCTCAATTCGAATTTTAGCTGCGTTACATCATGGGGCCTCAGGGGCTTTCATATGACATCACTAAAGAAATTTAAAACTTTTTAACTGGATCGATGTGAAATATGGAACAAGCCGGCTGCCTGTGGCAGAAGGGGTATCATGTTTGATAGTTCCATCACCTCATCAGCTATGTAAACAATGAAGATCTTCCCACATTCCATAGTTGTTGACTACTTCTTTCCCATCTATCTGGTCATCTATCCTCTCTCAGAGAGTGTTCTGGTCGGATGAATGGAACAGGCCCCATCTTTTCTATTGGGACCGAAGAAACTTGCGCTGAGGCCTTTCAGGTTTGTGCCAAATCGTCTGTTCTATATAATCGCTTATCTTGCTTCCTCACTCACGTAGTGCAGCGGTTCCCGACCTTTTCCCAAGTAGGGTACATTTCACATCTTTTGTTGTCACTGAGTAACCACTGTGGGCATGGCCAGTTCAAGAAGGTTTCTGCCTCTGTAGACTCGTGGAGAACCAGGAGCAACCATAGAAGAGCCTTGCCTTCACCCACCATGTGACTTAGACTGGGTCCAAATGACTCAATGACGGGTCCAGGCTTTGGCTGTTATGCTTCAACATTGATTCTTGGAACTGGCTCGACGAATGACAGATTGAGCTGAAGAGTCAAACAGTCCTGGGTATTTGTCTACCGGGTCCAGTTGGTATTTGCCCGCGGGCAAAATTTATGCGCAACCGCCTTTGTTCCTCTATGGTCAGTAGACGTAAGTAGTCACCTGTTGGTAATTGTTCTATCGAGAGCCTTATAGTATCACCTCAATCTCCTCTCCAGTTGATTGTGAATCTGACCGGAACCACTCCTGTGCCTTGCAAAAATTAGCTGAGTATGAAATGGCCAATGTTTTCCAGATCGCCCTGCCTGCTTCTCTTTCTCTCGCCATACCTCGTGTGTAGATATCACCGTAAACTTCCTCTGACCAAAGTCGCAGGAAGCTCTCCCAGCTGACTCTGGTATGAGTGTAGCCCATTTCTGTGAGTTTCTCATAGGCTTCCATTGTACTCTGGGATGGCGTCTTTCACCACCCATGGTGTTACTTAGGTCACGTTGTGTGTCACTATCTTGCTTCTCCACACATACAGATGTTTCGCCTGGTCATCCTCTCTCCAAATCAACACTGGCCTAATGCAGCCCGTGCACTCAGCTGAGGCTCTATGTTCTCATGACATAAGGATGATTCCAACTCCTGAATCATTTGCAACAACAACAACAATAAACCCCAACAACAACAATAACCAATCCCGTGAGTTGATGTACCTCATGTCAATCTCATGCAAATATTGATATACCTTTGTTTATGACTATTTACCTTGAAATTCCAAAATTGAAGTAAATGTTCAAGGGCTCCCTCCATTAATGAAGTAAACGCTATCACCATACCCGTGTGTGATCAGTAGTAATTCACATCAGATATGAGCGGAACTTGAACTCTAGAAGAAATTGATGCTGGATTTGGTTCGGATTATTTGGAATCATTTCCAATTTTCAATATGTAGAAAACTATGGAAAAAATAAAAATAGTTCAAATTCAGCTGAAAAATGAAATATTTTGAAAGAAGACTGCTCAAAACATGCAACCATGCTGGAGCCTTATCATATACAGATTGAAACTTGTACTTCTGAAGCTGGGCATGTTTTCCGTCACCTCACAAACCCTGAACAAAATAATAATGGATATTGTTTCAGTATTTCTATGCATTCCTGGAAATGGAGAATTTATCTATTCTCACTAATGCACAGGCATATTTTGGTAGTGGAGCTTAAAAGGAAGCCAAGCATCTTCACCAGTGTGTTTTTTCTTAACAAACAACCAAATATTAATAATAAATAGATCCTACATTTCCACCAATTAAGATAGGAGTTCTATAATACCTCTTTCATTCTCTGTACATCATATAGAGGGGATAATACATAAACAATGAATGAGTGAATTGAAACATGTTCTGTCCAAACTCATGAATAGACACTTTTACAAAGTTATTGTTTCAAATATACATTACGGAAACCAAATCCCCAAATCCAAATTCAGGCGATTCAAGTGTGCAAGTAATATGACTCCATTTTATTAAGATCTTCCTGTGAAACAAGGCGATCAACCCCCAGTGTCTCGCTAGGTTGCGTGATCAGTGTTTCCTTCTAATGGTCACCATGCAAAAATATCTTGCCCGGTTTATGAATGTGACAAGGTGGGGTTTGTTTTCTGGAGGTCATCATTTGACAATGGGTTTATGATGTAGAATTCAATTGAAAAAGGCTGAAATGAAGCTTTCCTTAGAACAATCCTAATTGTTTTGCACATTTGTCCAGGTAAATTGTTTGGTTTTTACAGGGGGAACTTTTCGAGGAAAAAACACTTTTTCTGGAATTTGTAAACTTTAAAAAAAAAATCCATTTTTGCTATTTCATTAGGTGTTTCCTACTTGTCGACTGACAAGACTAGATATCGCTTCAAGCATCTACCTAACAAGTGTTTACCCAAAAGTGCCTATCCAAGAATTGTTGGCAACCTCATGTAGGTGGCACAAACATATAACTGTCAAGAAAACTTTTTCCATAGTTTACTGCTGGCTTCTTCTCTGGTTCCTCCTCTTGCTCCTCCTCTTGTTCCTCCTCTTGTTCCTCATCTTGTTCCTCCTCTGAGGCACATCAGCAATCCTGGACTTGATATGAAACCCACAATGTAAGCATGAGCTTGATCAATCCAGTAGGAGTCAAGTTATCATGTTCGCAAGTCAAACTGGTCGAAATGTGAATTTTTACTGATTTTCCATTATTGACCAAAAATAAAGTCCATTCTACACGACAACCGGGCTCTCGAACTTCTAGTCTCACTTCTCTGTGATCAGTATATATCTAATTATCTTGATGATGAATTGGGAGCAAAGGAGGGATTTGCTCATTAGCAGCAATAACATCACTATCTACATGTAAATTTATGCATCAGAAAGGTGGTGGGAGGACTGTCAGCCCCCCGGTTCTTTACAGTGAGGTTTGAAATTGAATGGGAATTCATGAAAATACCAAGAGCCCAAGGTTACTGTGGTTCTTGCCTATGATATTCAGGAGATTGGACAACGTGGCTCAAGGAGGAAAACAAGCGCAAGTCCAAACATCTTGATAGCTGCGCCAGTCAATTCCTTGCGAACACAGGGCTGCATGTTCTTTTCACCATCTACATTTGTTTTGTTCACATTTATTTGACCTTTACTGACATCTGTCATAACCTTGGAATGGCTTGGAACATGTCTACCACATTAGCCTAATATTTGCTATTAGTGCCCAGCGATTTGCAGTTTTCCCACTTTTGGCCCATTGTGCCCCTTTTATGCCATTTGACCCTTCAGTCAATAAACATGTGACCAAGTCTGGTCGAGATTCATCAAAGCTGAACATAATTTACAGACTGGATAGATAGATAGATAGATAGATAGGTAGGTAGGTAGAGTGACATGGGCATCACGCGATAGCTCAACCAGCATAGGTGGTTGAGCTAAAAATGAAACTCAGCCTAGGCAGTGGCCTGCTCCATCCCCCACCAGTTCAAACCTGATAACATCTACGGTTCAGAAGTTACGAATGAACATGACGAACAGAACGGACGGAGAGACATGATGACTTTTAGAGCTGCTTACCCGCAGCTAATAAACCCAAATGGTGTATGTACATGTCCACATGGTCTTAGCAAGACTGAGCCATCTTCTCCATCACCTTTTGAGCCTGGCTATGAGCTTCATGTAGTCGTCTGGAATGGTTTTGAACCCATTCCGTGGTAGACACGTCAGCGTCATCATTGTTGAGCCCAAATGTCAGGTCAACTGGAAGCCTCCCTCTCGACCGAACATCAAGTAGATGGAGTATGACCTGTGGAGGAATGCGGGGTGTTGTTGTACATGTAGGTGAGCTCAGGCAGCAGACTAGGCCAATTCCGTTTCTTCCTCTGAGCGGACCATGCTGATGAGTGTGCGATTAAACCGTTCGCATCCTCCATTGCCAGCTGGATGATGCGGTGTTGTCCTACACTTCTGAATACCATACAATTGGCACAGTTCAGCGATGAGTGCCGATTCAAAGTTTCGCCCTTGGTCAGAGAGGATTCTAGCAGGACAGCCGTACTTGCAGAAGAACTGCTGCCGGAGAACTCATGCTGTTGTGACTGCTGTCTGGTTCCTTGTTGGTACTGCCACGGCAAGCTTAGTAAGGTGATCTGTCATCACCAAGACATTCTCATAGCCATCTGACGAGACATCCAGTTTTAGAAAGTCAATCGACAGTAACTCAAGTGGGGCTGATGTCTTGATGGAAACCAGTGGAGCCCTTGTCATGGGAGCAGGTGGTCTTCGAAGAGTGCACCTTTCACACCCTCACGTATTCTTTGGTTTGTGATGTCATATCAGGCCAATAGAAGCGCTTCCTGAGCATTGACAGGGTCCTTTCTGCTGATGGATGGTTTGCTCGGTCATGCAAGACGAGAAGAATCGGTCCGGAGGTATGGACTTGCGTCACATAATCAATTGCTTCATGAACAGTGTTTTCGGGATCGAGGTGTGCATGCGGAAGCCTTGAAAGTGCGTCAGCATTGGCATTATTTCGCCCCAGCCTGTAGACAATTGAGTAGTTGAAGCAGGAGAGTCTTGCCACCCACCTTTGTTCAACGGCTCCGAGGTTGGCGGAAGAGTGTACCAGAGGGTTGTGGTCAGTGTGGATGACTACACGCCCTCCCATCAGGTAGTCCTTGAACTTTTGGGTCACTGCTCAGGTCACTGCTAGCAGCTCCAACTTAAAGGCGCTGTAGTTGCCGTCATTCCTTTCCGCATCTCTCAAGCCGGCTGCAAATAGGCCATCCCCCCTTTTCCTTCTTGTCCTGTACCTGGGTGAGGACTGCTCCTAGCCTCAAATCAGCCTGTTGATCGTCAGGCGTGTTCCATGCATGACTGGCCGCTCTCACCGCACTGATCCAGTCTGCCAGACCAGGGTCATTCACACTCTTTGGGGAACCCACGAAAATAGGGATTTGAAGGTTCATTGGCATATACATGTAGCTCATTGCTGGTTGCCCCTCATTATTCCTACTACTAGAGGGAACACCTTCTACCCACATTGTGAAATAATTACTGAAATGACACAATAATACAAACAATATATAGATATATTCCAATACAGCTACTGAACTATATCTCTGGTCAAATAGCCCCCCACTCGTACTACCAATTTTTGTAAGAGTGTGTGGGCAAAGAAGAACAATGACCAGGTCCCCTGTGGTAATGGTGCGAGGCCAAAACAGATGGGTGGTACAACACAAGGAAGAAGACTGACACAGGCGGTATTGGAATATATAGCAGAAAATATAATTAACCGTTATCTCAAACCAAAGAATCATGCATCAATGTTGAATTGCATCCATATAAATACCGTAAACCGGGGATACTTTGAACACTTTTCAACTTTCAAAGATAACCACCCTTCATGAGTATTACTATTTTTATTTAATGTTAACCAAAATAGGGGGCCCATGAAAGGCTTTTCAGAATTTGCCCCCAAAATAGAATATATGCGTGTTTTAATTGATTTTTTTTTAATTTTGTGATGTTCAAAGTTATCCCAACCAAGGGGAAACTTTGAACAGTGGTGATAAAAGTGTTTTTATTCACAGTTATACCCCTGTGGGGGCTACATTGAACAACTGGAGTGTTTTTTAAAAAACGAAATACAGTTTGTTAAGACCAACTTAGCAATGATTTTAACAACTTTCCTTGTTATCTGGGGTGCTTTCTTCTTCAGCATATCCAAGTTCCAAATCATCATCTAACCTAGGCCTACTGTTAGCACTAGCAGATGTGCTCTGGGATGAGTCAAGGTCTTTCACACTGATGCTTTTGCCAGCCTCTACTGAAGTTTCTTACGCCTTTTCTTTGCAGGCTGGTTGTCAACTCCACGCATGCTCCTCAGTAGATCCAGTACCACACCTGACACAGATGCTGATATGCCCTCTTGGTTGTGTTATCAGGAATATCTGGCAGGCATCTTGAGAACTATTTCGGCATCAGGGGGGTAAATACCGCATTGTCTGAACCCCGACACTAGACTTTCGCTGGTTTCAGAAACTCCTGGGTATAATTCCTCGTAAAGTAATGTCAACAGGCGAGGGAAGGCTCCCTTCGTGATTGTCTGTGAACGCTTAGGCCAAGCCTTTCTTCCGTTATCTAGGACGCGACGCCACATCCGTTTCAATGTCCCATAAAATGCCACGTCGAGGGGCTGGAGAAGGTGTGTTGCATTTGGGGGAAGGCACGTAAAGGCGTAAAGTGCTAAGTTTATCTACAAATGACAACCTTTCTTCCCGGGAGATGCTTCACATTGGGTACAAGGAGGACTCCAACCCAGTCAGAGAAGCAGAATGAGTCGAACCATCCATTTTGCTTCGATTATATCTGGTTTCTTTGGTCCGCCTCAGTCCAAGTAGTCCATAGGTTCTCTGCCTCGTAGACAACATAGGCAGGGATCATGGTACATTCGCGTGCACCACAAAACATTATGGAGGTGAGGTTTTGTGGAATCTCTTACTCCCTCGGATATTTCATGCCATTTCAAATATGCATTCTTGGTACCAGGATAATGCGGATAAATTTGTTTCGTCATAGTTAAATATATTTGATGCTGGAAACCATGGAGCCATCTTCTTTGTTAAGGGTTTTCCGTAGGTTGATGGAATGTCTTTGACAATGTCTGCAGAACAGAGTCTTTGATTGTTTTATATTTGGCACTGTCGGTAGTAAGTTTCCTGAGGCTTTTCAGAATTGGTTGCCCATTCATAGGAGGGATAGTTTTCTTGAATTGACAAACCTTTCTGCCCTGTGTTCCCAAATAGGTGTGGGCCAACATGCAGAGGTCAGTCCAAATCAAATGGGAAACCCCACTCAACTAACAGCTATTATTGATACAAGGCCGTTCCTCATGCGGACTGAAGACAACTGGACGTCCTGGCTTTTTGGTATGTTTTTTCCTCAACTTGTTGTTAATTGTTTTCCTATGGATTTTGAAATTCTTGGATGCCTGTCGTTGGCTCATCTTTCTACTCTTCACCAGCTATATTCCCTATTTGAGCTCTTCCTCGTGTAACCTGAATAGGTTCTTGCCCTCGCAGGCCTCCTGTTTTTCGTACCATCTCTTGTCAGTGTAGTGACTGTAAGAACACAGAAAAGTCATTACCAGTACACCGGATATTTTACAATCTTGATATGGGCCTATTACCGTAACCGAGTCATCACACAAATATGCATTGGAATCACAGTAAAAGTAGTCATTATTGTAACTTAAATCCATCACATGGTCCCCCCCCCCCCCCCTTATGGGGTACATTGAACACTGTTCAAAGTAACCCCACATGTGACCAAATCTGGCATGAAAAAAAAAATTCTGTGTGAATTTCCCCCGTATCGATATGGAATATCCTGAAAATTTGGCCCGTTATGATGACTAATTTCTTAACATAATATGTCAAATTAGTGGAAATTCCGTTGCTATCCACACATCTCAGAAGGTAAAGTTGACACACCATTTCAGTCTGTGATGGAGGCGGCCATCTTGGAAGGGGCTTGTTCAACCTTTAAAATGCAAATGTGTTTTACTTAGATTGGAAAAAAATCTTCAAAGGTAGCAAAAGTAACATATACTTCAAACAATTTTTGACATTCTAATTGTGTTAATAACAGGTATCTTTCTTATATTGTTTTTGTATAAAGTTACCGAATGTTCAAAGTTACCACCAGCTTACGGTAACTCCACTGGAACCATAGCCAGGCCTAAAACAGTAAAGGTCAGACCTATAGCCTAGTCCACAATAGCTGCCAGTGATCATTGGGTACCACTCATTCATACACACAGTCGTTCGTTTCTTTTTTTAGAATTAACCTACGAACTCATGCCTGAAACTTGAAAGTTAGTTCCGCTGTTCCTTGGACTTAGCTGTAGTGTAAACTCAGTGTACAATTTAATGTTAAACTACTCGTCTAGGCCTCCTACTAGTACTAGCTCGTTTTCATTCTGGTTTTTTTATTACAAATCCCCACACCCAGCCTAGGCCTTCTCAAATAATGTCAACAACACCATCTCTTGTTTTAGTAATTTATATAAACTGGCTGCCCATAATGTGGAAAGCGAAAACTACCGTTATTGAAGGCTATGGATGAATTATTTATTATCTTTTGGCTTGTGAACGATCGGTCCAAACGTCGACAGGACGTACTGAGCTTCATGCAAGGCAGCACCCATATATGGGCGGAGCCGTAGGGTGCACCTAACAATTCAACCCAAAACGCCATAAACTGTAGCTGATAGGCCTTTCCACATATTAGCCATTCGCACAACCAAAGTAGCACATAGGCCAAAAAAATGGCCTATGTGTCGTTTTCTCGAACGATAGGCCATTCGCTACACATGTTTATGCGCTCCTCTCTCTCTCTGCCGCCAAAGACCCCCTCCACTGCCCCCTTCCACGCCCTTTGTTGTATTTCCAAACTTGAACTATCAATTTTGTTGTACACGCCGGGCCCACCATTTATTGAAAAGTAACTGCTTGCATACCTCTCGCTGAAAGTTGGCCCAGTCTACCGGTGAGCTTACAAATGTAGCTGTCATGGATGTAGAAAATCCTTGAGAAAGTCAACATATGCACCCACCTGATGGTAAGCTGAAAGAGTCAACATTCTGGGTATTTGTTTACAATCGGTTGGTAATCGCCCATCCACACAACGATTCCAAACATCTGTGGTTTCTTCTAGTCATAGACAGGAAGTCGTCACCATGTTGGTAATTGTGCTATCGAGAACCTTGTAGTATTCACTTCGATACTTCTCTTCAGTTGACTGTGGCATACTGACCATTTCATTCCATTCCCTAGGAGCAATATACACAAATCTCCTTCTACAGTAGTTTTCATTTTGCCCCCCATTTACATTTCCGGTCCTTTTCGTGCTACGGTCACTAATAACAAACCAGATGGGCGTCTGTTTCCATTCTGTTGTATTCCTCATTCTCAAAACGTTAACGTGGTGGCGCTATATCAACAATCGTATCAGAAACATAATGAAACATACCATATAGTACATCTCCTTCCCATGTTTACTTTAAAAAACTCAAGCGTTTATCAAGTTTCTACTATAGTCCTTCATCAAACAAAATGTAAAAAGAATATCTTACTCAGAATCAGCAACATTTGCTGACAGCAGTTAAAACTTTTCTAATCAACACTGTGTGTAAACTATGTGTACCTACGATCCAAATTTTGCCGTTGATTTCTTCATCCTACTGGATCTCCTTAGTGGTATAACTTTTTCATGATCAGGAGAATTCAGTTCCTGTTCTGATGTATCACTTTCAAACAACACTTTTATCAGAGTTCTCACTTATACCAGACTCCTCTCAGGTAACCAACAACAGCCTCCCAAAATAAGATCCAAGACTTCAGGTGGTGTCGAATCTAAAAACACTCCCTTTGCAGGCTGTGATTCAGTCTGGGGTGACTTGGTTGCAGACCGATCTGATTAATATGCCTTTCCAGATCTGACTATCCACTTTAATCAGGTAGGTTACTGGACCTAAATTTTGTGACACACCGTTACACCCACCCCTTCCCATAATGGTCCTAAAAATCAGCACTGAAACAGAATCGCCCACACAAAACTGTCTCACACTACCCTCTTGGACTTGTTGTTTGCCAGTTTTGTACTCAGTGATGGTTTCATAGCACACAACCAAGTTCTCAGCTCACGTTTTAGGAACAATTTGGATGGGTCTCCTTGGTAACAGAATGGGGGTTTACTCTGTATGAGAACAAGAATTTGTCCCTTCTCTGCATTTTAACCTTTTCTTACCTTTTTCATAGACCGTTTAGCGGTAAGGTTAGAAGGAAAACATTCGTTCACTTACCGCAAAGTCTGTTCTGTTTCAGGAACGAAGTCACAATCCGCAATATGATGAGAATAATCCAATATATATCCAAGGCGGGGCTGTAGTAACGAAGGCCGTGATTAAATGGCGGCAAGAGCGATCAGTGATTTGCTATCACCGAACTGCTCGCGAATTGCCGCTTTGTATCTAAACAAAATAACATGTATGGAGATATAACTGTAATAAGTAATTGTTAAAGTTCCGTTTGGTAAGAATATATCCAGCAGATAAACGAGAAAGTTTCCACAGAGAATGAAATATGTTGACAAGCTATTTCCGGCGGAAGCGCTAGTCGCTGAGTGTGGGGTGTCCCAATCTCGAGAACGAGGCTCGCTTAAAGCTGCTTTGCATAGCATCTAAATAATAATGGCATGGCCGTGCGTTATACGCTACATCTGGCTCCCCTCAGAGCGCTCAAGGAAATGGAAGCGATCGAAATACAGTAATGTACGCGCACGCATAAAACAGTATAACATATAATACAACGTATATACAAACTTGCGCAATGGCACTGACAAAAAAAACTAATGCATGATAACCTATCGCACGTAGCGCTTGGGCCAGCGCACATGCCTGCCCGAAGAGGTAACTCGAGGTTTGTCCACAGACGACGGCTGTGTGTGTTGTCCTCTGTCGGAGTGGCTGGCGTTTTAGTGTTACTGTCTTGCTGTGTAACCTTCTCTGGCTTTTGCATCGGTGCAGAGTCACGATCAAGATGTGCTACCTTCAACCTATCAACGCTGACAACCTTGTTTTGTCCGCCATAGTCTAGGGTGAAGAACTTTTCTGCCCGCTTGACAACCCGGTAAGGACCTGTGTACGGTGGCTGTAAGGCTTCCGTACACTGTCTGTGCGTACGAAAACATGAGTCCTTTGCTGAAGATCCGAGGCATGTGTTGTGGGTGATTGGAGATTCTCGTTACTGCAGGAAAGAGGTTCGCCATGTACTGGGGAGTCTCCCCCAACGTATCTGGTTTGGTCAACCGTTGTCTCAGGCTTGCTTGGCGATTGGTTCACAACGGTAGTGCAGTGGATGATTCAAAAGACCCTCTCAGCGGATGAGCAATTGATGTCTGTCTTCACTGCTGTACGGATTCCGAGAAGTATCATGGGTAGTGCTTCAGCCCAATACTTCGGGTTAGCAAGTGACTTGGAGGATTCCTTTTAGTTGGCGATGAAATCTCTCCACCATTCCATTTCCGCTGGGTGGTAGTGTGTTCGTCCTTTGTGTGCCAAGAAGTTGACTGAGTGCCGTGAATAGAACGGACTCAAACTGGGTGCCTCTGTCAGTGGTTATGACAGATGGTACGCCAAAGATTGCAACCCAGTGTTATACAAACGCCTTTGCAACCTGCTGCGTTTATGTCTGAGATTGGTATTGCCTCTGGCCACCTTGTAAAACGATCCACGAGCGTTGGTAAGTACGTGTGCCCGTTCGAGGGTGGAAGTGGCCCTACAAGATCCATGTGTACATGGTTGAAACGCCCTGTTTTCCTCTTCGAAGGTTCTGACTTGTACCTTGATATGCCTGTACTTTTGCTCGTTGACATGCGATGCAGGTTCTCGCCCAGTTGCTCACGTCGTGGTTCATTTTTGGCCGCACAAATCGGTCTGCTACCAAACGTTGTGTTGCCCTGATTCCAGGATGTGCCATGCATGTAGTGAGTTAAAACCTCTCTGCGTAGGATTTGCGGCACTTAGGGTCGAGTTGATCCAGTGGATACATCACAGGTGATTGTGCCTGGTCCAGTTGGCAAGGGAACATCTTCAGTTGTAGAGACGTTGATTCCTGGAGCTTCTTGAGCTCGTCGTCTCCGTCCTGTGCTGCCCTATTGCGTTGAAATCAATCGCTGGTGTGTTGATGCCGCTGATATGACAGCGTGACAATGCGTCTGCGACAACGTTGTGTTCTCCCTTAACATGACGGATGTCCGTTGTGAACTGGGAGATATAGTCTAGGTGACAGATCTCGCGAGGGGAGTACTTGTCAGAGCTGGAGGGTAGAGAGTAGGTCAATGGCTTTATGGTCAGTCAGTACATGAAAAATGTCTGCCCTCCAGATTGTGGCTGAAATGCCAATTGTAAGGAACGCTGCAAGTAGCTCGTGTCCAAATGTGCTATAGCGTGTCTCCGGCTTGGTTAGCCTCGTGGGAAAGAATGCACTCGGCTGCCATCGCCTTGTCTCACTGCTGAGTCCGATGCATCTACATTACACTGCGGTTGCGGCAGATCTAGCTGTTTAGCAGAGTGGCCTGAGCAAGTGCTATCTTGACCTTGTTGAATGCTTTTTGTTCCTCGCCAGTCAGCTGAATTGCTTTGTTTTATCTTTTTGCACTTAAGAAGGTCTGTCAGTGGCTGGGCATGTCAGCGCAGTGGGGAATAAACCTCCGGTAGAAGTTCACAAGCCCCAAAAACTCAAGTTTCGGAGTGTCGTTGGTTGTGGAAAGGTCTGGATGGCCTCGACTTTGTCGGGGAGTGGATCAATACCAGTGGCATCTACTTGGTGACCAAGAAATTCTAGTGAGGGTACACCACCAAAAAGGACGGCCGCCCCAAAAAACTTGGTTGGATTGATCACCATACCGTTTTCCTGAAGTCTCTCAAACTTGACGGAGGTGATCAAGGTGTTCTCCTCTGGTGAAGAACTTGCAATCAGCAGATCATCGAGTAAGCATACACGAAAGGGAGTCCCAGCTAGAACCTGGTGGACGAAACGCTGCCTCGACTGAGCTGCTTACATAGTACCAAGGGCATACCGCAGGAACTCTAACATACCAAATGGTGTTATGATCGCTGTTTTGGGTATATCTTCAGGTGCGACCGGAATTTGGTGCTAGGCTCTCACCAAATCGATCTTGGAGAAGGTTGTCTTCCATGGAGTGATGATGTGATGTCATGAATGTGAGGGATGGGATACCTATCCGATTGTCCAATTGTTGAGTGCGACCGTAGTCCCTCCCAGGGCCTCCATCCCCGACTTTTTGGGCACCATGTGCAGTGACAATGACCATGGACTTGTGGTAGGACGAAAGATACCCAGCTGCAGCATGTGGTTCGAACTCGTCTTTTCTGTCTGTAGTCGTCTGTTGCATACGCCCGTGGACGCGCAGCGCCTGGTGCTCCAGTGTGGTGATGTGATGCTTCACATCATGTTTGATTTCGCCTTCCCCGTAGGTTGGCTTTGTGATACCAGGGAATGAGTGCAGGATCTTGTGGTATTCCGACTTGTCATGAGCGATGTAGAGGTGGGCTTAACGGGGCATCTGAGCAAGCGCTGCCACCCAGCTAAGGGTCGTCTCGAGGTCGGCAAGTCGGCGGTGTTTGATGTCTACCAGTAGGGAGAAGTTACACACGAAGTCAGCACCAATGATGGGATGTCTCACATCAGCGATGACAGAGATCCATCTGATGATTCGCCTGAGGCCAATGTCCAAGGTCAATGACCTTTCGCCGTACATGTTTATGAGCGTGTGTTTTGCTGTCCGAAGTGTACGAGTGACTGGTCGCCCCCTGTCTTGTGCAGACGCCGGGAAAATACTAAGCCTGGCTCCGTTAAGCCACAAGGAACGCTGGTTTCCCGTTCTGACGTTCGGCAACAAAGAAAAGACGGCTTCTGTCGTTGGTCGTGTTTTGCCAGCGAGACTACCGTTCAGCTCGGCTGCCACTGGGCTTTTGGTTTTCTTCACTGACTTGTAGTACAGCGGCATAATGCAGTGCTTCGCATCTTCTTAAACTTCCAAGGTAGTACACTGCCCTTCCTGTCTTGGTCACGGCTTGATAAATGTGTGTGGCTCTGTGAACCTGAGCGGTTGTAACTGAGCTCTTTGATCTGTTTGGCCATCTCTGCGATCTGTGTGGTCAGTGGCTGCCACCTGCTTGGTCCAGTCCTCCAATGGCATCATTCTCCGCTTGTTCGATTTCTGCGAAAGTGCTGAGACGTTGGCATCCGCTGGGGGCTACAGATGGATTACCCTCCAAATTTTTGTTGGCGATGGCTGCAACTGGTGTGACTTCGACGTTTGTCGTCTGTTGTGACCAAAATCCGATGAACGTTGGTTCAATGGGAGCCTTTGGCAGGAAGCTGTCTGAAAAGGCTCTTGTCCCCAACTTTTGGTCGTCTGCCCAACAGCTGCTGCCACGTCCCAGTGTGGATGGGGTTTGTATCACCGACTCCTCACTGTGAGGAGCTGGTGAAGGCGTTGTTGTTCTGAAGCTGGACGTTTCAACATATAGTTACACCTTCGTTTGTCCGTATTGTTTCTTGTTGGGGGGTTAATTAGCAGGTCTCTAACCTCCTGTGCCACTTCTGGCTGGGCGAGCGGACACAATGTAGGCATATTTTGGTTTGTTGTGCACTTAGGTTTCTGTTGTAAATTGCGCCACTACTGTTGCGAACCATACGACCGGGTCGTTAGGCAGTACTGCGCAGCTTATCGTCCACGTACACAGGTTCTTTCTCCTTCTGTGGTTTTCCTGTTGCCTGTTTCCCTTGTTATTCTTGTAGTTTGGACATTGTGTGTGCTTGGTCTGTTCCCACTGTGTTTTGTAGTATGTCCTGATTAGACTTTGATCTGTAGCAGCGGTGTGATGCTCACCCAGCATGAAGCAATTTTCAACAGCAGTGACCAGTATGTAAAATACCAGCTTTGAAACAGTTTAATGAGTATATGGATGTCTCTAGTCACTACTGTAGGCCCAAGAGATCCTGTAGGAGTTACCCTTCCTTTCAGACCAGCGGAGCTACTGCCCTCGGCGCCCAGCAATGCTGTATTGCTGATAGTCAAGTCAGAACGCTTTTAGAAGCTTAACTGGTGCCATCGTCGCTTACCTTGGACTTAGTGTGCAAACCATCGTATAATACCCTGTAATGATTGCGATATTTTGTGCTCTACGCGTCCCGACGCCACCGGCTTGTGCACTGATGTGTGCCAGGACAATTCTAGGCGCAATGCCGTACTGCTGTGCCCTATTGTGCTCTTTGATAGGCAGTTTCTGGCATCCAATGTCGCATTCAGATCGTCCTGCTGCTCCTCAGTGGGCTATTAGTCAGCAGAGTCAAGCCCTTATATTCATGGTGCTTGCTTAGAGACGCATGGGGAATTGTGGACAGATATAGCAATTGTGCTGCTGTTGGCACGTTTTACCTGGCGCTAATTTAACTCCGCTAACGCAGCGATAAGTCCGTCGGCTGATGTCGTTGAACGACGTAGAACACGCTTGCCAGAAACGCGTTCCAACTGTGTCAAATTGTTGATTCCAGCTGCTATTCGCACGATCCACCAGTCACTGAATGGGTATTCTTGCATTTGCCTAATGTCGCAGGTAACAAGTCTTTGATGGTCGCCCCTCGTTGAATAATGTAGTTTATCTTAGAGACCGTGCCCGTCAGCTGTTGTTATAGAAGTAGTTTTCTGTAGCGCTGAAAGTGATGTGCCCTAGAGTCTGCTGCAAAAATGCATAAATATTTGCTGTCATAGGGCTAGTACCAAGCTGCGCTATATATTATCATTCATGAACCGCTCATGTCTGCTTGTGCTGTGCATGCCGCCTGCTATTTGTTTACATGACTGGCTGCGCCTAGGCTATAAATAGCATAAAACGTAAACAAAAACGACTTACAGCAAGCAGCCTGTAGGCAGTAATATGTTCGGTACACAGTTCAACGCTATAGCGATCAGTGATTTGCTATCACCAACTTTCTCGTGAATTGCCACTTCGTATCCAAAACGAAATAACTGTATGGAGATATAACTGTAATAAGTAATAGTTAAAGTTCCGTTTGGTAAGAATATATCCAGCGGAGTAGGTGTTGAGATATAAAACGAGGAGAATGAAATATTCGACGAGCTATTTCCGGCGGAAGCGCTAGTCGCTGAGTAAGTGCGGGAGTTCAAATCTCGGGAACAAGGCTCGCTTGAAGCTGCTTTGCATAGCATCTGAATAATAATGGCATGGCCTGTGTGCATTATACGCTAGGCGCATGCGCTGCCGCTACAACCGCTTGAACGTTTGCACAAAGCGTTCCACCTCCCCATTTGATGCTGGGTGTTTTACTGCTGACCTTATGTGCTCAACATTGTTTCGTTTTAGAAATTCCCCAAACTCTCCAAGCCATTAAGGATAGCATCCATACTCGGCTGGAATATTGCCGGTGCAGAGCTTACCCCAAAGGTAATTGCCTGTATACGGAAACAACCAATGTAGTGTTGATTGTACATACTTCTTAGATCCAACTCTATTTAAGCTCTATAAGCTGCAGTTAGGTCTAGTTTTGAGAATTTCTGCCCTCCATTTAGCTTTGCAAACAACTCTTCGGGACGGGGTAACGGATACTCTGTGGTCTCTATTTGAGGGTTTATCGTGACTTTATAATCCCCACACAACCTTACTTTCCCGTTTGGCTTTTTTTCGGGCACAACTTGGGAAGCCCATTCCGAGTTGTCTACTTTCTCAAGTATCTCTTCATCAACTAGCCTATTTAACTCATCAGTCACATTGTTGCTTTACAGCAAATGAGACTGGACGGGGTTCGAAAACTTTGGTTCTGCCCGTCTCACTTGTCATGTGTGCTTTCACTCCCTTCATTCTTCGCATTTCTTTTGTGAACACTTCGCTTTGTGCCATGAATGCATTAACATTTGATACAGGATCATTATGCTGCATCTGTACGTTCTTAATGGTTGCCAATCAAGGGGCAGGGTAGCAAGCCAACCTTGCCCAAGCAATGAAGGACCCTCCCCTTCCACTACAATTACTGCAGTACCTCCGCATTGTCATTATAGGACACTCTTACCTTGGCCTTACCAATTACTGGTATTTCTTCACCAGCATATCCCTTTAATGTTAAGTTTGTTCTATGAAGCTTCACTGCCAATTCAATGTCCTTAAATGTCTTTCTGGGCAGGATAGACACTCCGGCGCCTGTATCCAGCTCCATCGGGACAGTAACACCTTCGGTGTCGACCTCCACCACTATCGGCTTCGACGATTCTCTGTGTCTGCGATGCACCAAATAAATGTGCCGTAATTCTTCGGCGGCGGCGTCTTCTGAAATCTTTCTCCGAGGAATCGCTTAGAATCGGTCCCCACCTTCTTGACTCGTGAATTCTGCCTGGTCGTCTTCTGCTTAGACTGACACATCTTTTTGGTGTGGCCTCTCTTTCCACACTCAAAACACTCTTTCTCTTTGAAAAAACAGTCACTGGCTTCATGTGAAGTTCCCCCACACCGATAGCAAGCCACTTTCTTGGGCCGGACTTCTTGGGGCCTCTGCCGTAGTCCACAGACAAATAAATCTCTCAAAGAATCGTCTAGGTGGTTACCGAATTGACATTTCTCTGCCAAACGTCTCAGCTCTGCAACAAACATAGCCACAGTTTCATTCTCCTGCTGGAATCTTCTGTGAAATATGAATCTTTCTGCGATCAGTAACGGTTCTGGAGCAAGATGTTCAGTCAAGATGCGGACGATTTCTTTCTTTCTATTCATCTTCTTCAAATGTCTTTGATGCTGGCTTTTCTGGTGCCATAAGATTATGCAATAGGTTGTACGTTTTGCTGCCATTCAGACTGAGAAAGACAACAGGTTTCTTCTGTGCAGCAACATCGTTTGCCCTGAAATACAGTTCCACTCTTTCACATAGGCGGGCCATTCTTCGCTGCTCCCGTCAAACTGTTCAATTGTCCCTATTAGTTTGTAAGCCATTTTTCCAGTTTACATATCACTGCTTTACCATCAAAACAGGGTCCTTTGACTCCAATTTCACGGCTGAATGTCACTCCTATACTATTGGTATCAGTTCCGCGACGTACAATAACTGCATTGACCTAAGCTAGTAACGTACGTTAATACACGTAACCCAGTGATGTAGCCTAGCCTGTGAATAACATAACAATACTAAGGTGGGTTTCCTTTATCGTCATCTGTAACGAGTGTGCTCGAAAATTTCAGTCTTGCAGGATTTCCTTAAATCCCCTGAAATTTGTCACTCACGATCCCCTCGTCGTCGCCATTCCTGTCGTGTCCTTTCATGACAGACAGGTCAATTAATAACAAACAAGATGGCGTCTGTTTCATGCTGTTGTATTCCTCGTTCTCAAAACTTTAACGTGGTGGCGCTATAACACAATCGTATCAGAAACATAATTATAGTATATTACATATACATTGCTAGGGGAGGTCGATCTGAAGGAGTAATTGTGTATTCCAGCAGTGTACTTCCAGCATCCATTTGTTATCATAAATCAATTCAATTAGTAATATTTACTCGTTCATTAGCATATTTTAAGAGTTCCTTGAAAGTGGCCGAAAAGGTTGCATTTTTAGCTCACCATCACAGCCATATGCTGGGTGAGCTACTGTGGCCATGTCTGTCTGTCTATCTATCCATTAGTCTGTCAACATTTGATTCGAATTGGATGTTCAAGAAACAGTATTAGTTAGTAGGTCAGTATTATCAGTGACACATGGTACATACAGGGTGTTCAGGAATTTGAGGTCAAAGGTCATCTAGGGGTCAATTTTGACCAGTTTGCAAAATGCTAACCTTGTGGATATTCAACTGTCTACTTTATACTAAAGGGTCTTTATTTAAGACCTCACAGCATTTACCCAGCATTTACTGTAAGTGGGTTATACTGTATTTAAATACCATTCATGTCACTAAACAGTAACTTTCTGATTCTTCCATTACTAACTTTGTCACATTCAACATTGCCTCATTGTGACTACATGCAACTCACAGCAAGATTTATCCTGATCTCATTCATGAATGCTAATGAAATAACCTCATTAGTAAAATGATGAAAGTGAAGATAAACTGAAACAGATGCAAAGGATGAATGATGATGGATATCTGACCATACATGGACAGGAGATGCACTATAAATACTCTCAAGAGAAGTATGGAATTTAGCATGCTGACTAACAGACACAAGGCTGTTAAAATTTACAGCATCGGTCTAGAGTTAGATCTAGACCTATGTGCTTTAGTCGCTTGTCTAGTCCTAGTATTCTGTCTGCCACTGTCAGTCAGAGATGAAGCCATGGACAGTGGATGGGGGGGATAATTATTTGACGAGTACAAGGCGGCAAACGAGTTTGACAATTCCAGTGGGAGGGGCAATGTTTGGTGCATCACAAATCTGGCAAACTCAAGCAAAGTTTTTAAATAAAGTTGTTCTAATTCAGCCACAGAACTTTCCCCCACCCCACCAGCCCCATGCACTAATCACAAAAATCTCCTAAATAGCAGAACTTATTTACCAACTCCAGAGAGTCATTGCCAATAACCACAGACACTGGCTGAATGAAAGGTACGCTAACTTCAACTCTACAATTTTTACACTCAATTCAAAACGGCGATCAAACCTCCTTCGACTACACCTCTTATGCACCCAGTGCTTGCAGGTTTTGCAGAATATGGAGTCCTTCCATGAGCTAAAGCAGTCTAAGCTAGTGTGTTTCAGTTCATTTTTCTGCTTTTGATCCATTCACCATCATGCTATCAGCAAATAAGGTAGCAGCCACTGCAATGCATTGCTTCTGTTGACACTCTGACAGGATCAAGGGTTGTAAAAAGAACCAATTACCATTGTTGCAGCCGTTTAGCGAACATGTGTGGAACTGAAGGTTTTTTGGAAACCTTTCTGTTTCCACATACGGAAGATGGCCTGGGCGACGTTCGTGGGACATAGCACTGCCCCCCACGTCAAGGAAAAAAGGGGCATCATCCGCGTCAATGTCGCTTCCAACTCCGGTCGTCTGTCGCCGGCCAAAATTTGCATACGTGGTCGCATGACCGTACGTGACTGCAGGCAAAACAATTCTAGTTGGGCCGTAACACGTGGCCGTCTTATGGTCACTGACCTGAAAGAAAACAAAATGTGTCCGAAGGTTTGTTGGAATCTGTTGAAAAATATGCCTGTGTGGCTAGCGTAATGCTATTTTGGCCTGATTTCTTACTTCTTATGACCTCGGATTAACTTGAATCAGAAAACCAAAATGCTTAACGGATTCCTTGACTCACCTCTGACAACCTTTGATAATTATCTTTAAAATGATACCAAAATGGTATACTGATGAACTAATGTACTTCATATGGCCGAGCAACATACCAAGTATGAGCCCTCTACATCTTAGCATTGAACAATTATTGCGTCAGCAAGGATTTCAGACTTTGACTCATGTTGACCTTTGAACTGGACCCCCAAGCAAAAGGGATCATCTGTACTCCATTTGATCAACCTTTTACCAAATACGAGCCTTGTAACAGTGTGGACCCTTCTGTCTTCCTTTCTTCTGTTTCGTGAAGAAGACCTCCTGATCCTTTGAACTACAGGCTTCCCGGTCCTTCATCTTGCGTTCCTTGTGGAGAAGTCTTCCCGTTACCGACTCCATTTTTGGAACTTCTGAGTTTGCCTCTAACGCTGTTACCAACATGTTTAAAGCATCTGGCAGACTGGCTAGTAAATGAACGACACGGTCCTCCTCTGTCATCGGATCCCTGATCACCGACAGCGAGTCAAAAGACATCAGTCATTTCTTTGATGTGTTCTTGGACCGACCCTCCAGCCTTCAATCGCAGGGAGTACAGTTTCCTTCTAAGTCCTAGCTTGTTAGCCCATGACTTCTTTTGGAACTGATCCGCTAGCTGCTTCCATACTGCAATGAGATCGACTGGGTCTCCAATCAGGTAGAGCAGTTTCAAATCGATGGACAATACAATAATCGCCAATGCTTTGTCCCGTCTAGTAACAAACTTTCTATAACCAGCAGCATCTGCTTTAGCAGGAGGGGCAACCTTGGTACCGTCAGCAATACTCCACAGGCCATCCTTCATTAGGGCCATCCTACACTGCACCTTCCATGTAGGATAGTTTGTGCCATTCAATGAAATAACAACAGAGGGTCTAACTTCAGACGCCATCCTCGATTTGCACACAGAGTAGTGGTTCTGCGAAATACAGCACTTCACAAGATCAGACAAATTTCAGTATCAGTTCACACACAATGCGAGCTCGCAGTTAATGAGTTACACAGTACACTGCGGTTACAATGTACTTCACACAGTCACGTGAACAACGTACCTGGGCCCATAACATGTTGGCAGAGTGAAATGAGTCATACATGTATTATCGTTTGTTGAACAACTTATCTCTTGAAGGATAAAACATCACATAAACATCGAATGGTATAAACAAACTGCTCTAGGCTTAGCAGATCGAGAGAGAAACGACACTAAAACAATTACATGTGCATGATGACAGAACCATGAGGGTGCTCATTAAGAATACCTTTCAGGCTTCATGGTTCCTTGAATCATATTACTAATGTAGATACTGTAAGTCCAAATAAAGGTACACTATTCTAACACCATTATGTTCTTATGTTCAATCAAAACTCCTTACCCCATTTTCATAGTAAATTCCTTCCGACACTTTTATGCACCCACAGACCTATGCAGTGGATATGTCAGGGGGACAGAACGCATGGATCCAGAACTGATTGACATGGTATAGTGCTGGGTGATAGGGCAGTCACCGTTGCTCAGATCAGTAACCAACCTTTGTGAACCAATAGTGAACCAGATCCAGCTGCAAGTCTCTGCATTGTAAGAATACTATGAGTACATCCACAGAGTTTAATACATGTGTGAGTCATGCATGGAAACCTATGTGTGGGTCCCCCACTGAAATAAAATTTGCCTAACAAAGTCAATTTCTTCTCATTGAGAATGGCTGAACAGAACAGGATAAGTCTACCTCTCTGCATTGTCTTACTCGAAAGTGCTGACAATACAAATGCTGAGAAACTGTAAACTGCATGAGAGGAGCACATGCAACATTAGTGCCCTAAACAATGTCCATGATCCAAACACACTCTCCCGCACTGCCCGGAATTCACTTTGAAATTTGGGTAATTGTCATAAGTGACTGAGAGTGCTAAGATACATCCACATGTGTGGGCAACTGGATGACGTGACAGTCCATTCCTCTCATTGAATCAAACCACTATTGACTCACATGTCAATAGGTCGGACCCTGTACAGAATCTCAAAAACTTTTTAATGGCGATAGCATCTAATTCACGAATGAATCTGAGTAGGTGGTTTTTTGTAGTCTCTTGTGCCGAAGTGAGTGTTTCAATTGATAACAACCGCGACACCTTTCGATTGGTTGGCTGTAATCGCTCAGCCCCCATGGAAATGACAAAGTTCTGAGTCCAAAAATCAGTCACGAATGGACTCTATGGACTCTATGGAAAGGAATCTATGCAGTCATGACAGTGTGTGTGTGATGCCTAACCTTGTTAACCCGATAACCTCACCCCGCTTGGATGGATCAAGTTCATACTTGTATATGGGCTCCCCATAATGAGTACATGATCTCTATTGTTTTCGGTATGCAGCTCTCTTATGAGGAGTACATGAACCGTATTGTTTTTAATGTAAATCGAGGGTCAGATTTGGGGAAAAAATGGAAATTATAAGTCATAATTTTAGCTCATTAAAGATAACTCGACCCCACTTGGATGGATCAAGTCATACTTGGTATATGGGTTTCCCACAATGAGTACATGATTCCTATTGTTTTGGGGTCGGGTCAAAGGTCAACTGAGGTCAAGAGAGGTCAAAGTCTGGAAAATCTTGTTAACCAGATAAGTCAAGAATGCCTGGTCCGATCAGGTTGAAACTCGGTATGCAGCTTTTTTATGAGGAGTACATGAACCGTATTGTTTTTAATGTAAATCGAGGGTCAGATTTGGGGAAAAATTGGGAATTCAATGGGACTGCTCTGGACCAGTTCAATGGGACCGCTCTGGACCAGTTTAATGGGATTGCTCTGGACCAGTTTAATGGGATTGCTCTGGACCTGCTCAATAGGACCACTCTGGAACTGCCTGCTTCTGACCAGTCCAAGAGCTGGTAGTATGTTATGTCTGAAAATAGATGCTATCAGGATGCTTGAATCACAAAGGAACATTAACAACTGTGAACAAGACAACAATGAATAAAAGTAACCCTGTTTTCAAACAAGTTTCATTTCTTAACATTCTTAATATATGAAAGCTTTGAAGGCAATATGTGAAAGTAAACTGTTATAAATGGAAATTTTGGTTACTGTAAAAAGTGAAAAAGGTCATGCAACAGATCTACTGGCACAGATAAAAAGAGGACATGTTAAAACCACACAACCACAATTTGACAGTTTTAGCATGTTGCAATGTTGAGTTGTATATTTTACTTAAATGCATTTCATTCTAATTGTCGACATCATGTGAGTAACAATGCGAGGGTACTCTATCCCACTGCTAGTTGTTTATCGCAAGGTTTGTTAAAGTACATATTTTGCATGTACTTTGTATTACACAGGGTCCAGTGGTTACCCCTGTGATTCACAGGACACATTGCGCAATATCAGAATAGTCTTATTTTCATACCCACATGGGCTGAATTTGGTCAGAGGTTTGGTTTTCCTCAATATACCAACTATAAGGCACCAAAATAGCAGAAGTCATGTTTATATGACCATTGTACTTGTTGGGTTATATAAGTTTCTACTGCAGAAAGTTTTCTTTTGGAATGAAAAACTTCCAGCCTGATGTTCAATGCTATACTGAAAAAGTTACCAATGTTATAATGTTGAAATTACTAATAAGAGAAAAAATCTAAATCCACACTAAGCAATGCCCAATTTGCCACATACCTGTAAAAAGAATACTACAGTAATGCATAATAGAATATTTACAGTAGCTAACATGACCAGCGATTGTCAGCAAGGTTACTTTGTCAAACTTGGATCTGTCATTAAAAAGCTGTACACCATACGTTTGATAAAGAGTATAAATGCAGTACTATCTTATTCACGGAATACAGAATAGAGGTTGAGATATAGGAAATACCAGCACACGTAAGTATCAACAATAGTTTTAATGAAGAGTTGAAAACAGCATGTTGTTCTTTTATGTTGACCTAACCACACTGCTTTTCAAGGTGAATCAGGATAATGAAATGCCCAATTTGCCACATACCCATAAAATGAATATACAAACAGTAATGCATAATAGAATATTTACAGTAGCTAACATGACCAACAATTGTCAGCAAAGTTACTTTGTCAAATTTTGATCCGTCATTAAAAAGCTGTACACCATACGTTTGATAAAGAGTATAAATGCAGTACTATCTTATTCACGGAATACAGAATAGAGGTTGAAAACAGATGTAGGAAATATCAACACACATAAGTAGCGAACAATAGTTTCAATGAAGAATTGAAAACAGCATGTGTTCTTTTATGTTAACCTTACCACACTACTTTTTAGGGTAAATCAGGATAATAGCTAGTTACTCTGTCAAATTTTCATCTGTCATTGAAAAGCAGTACACCAAATTTATAAGGACTGATTATTGACCATGTCCACCAAAGGAGTACAAGCTTTGTGGAAATATTACTGAAATTGCCTAAATTATGCAAATTAGACACAATATTCAACGTTAATTGACCATTGTTATCCAGTAGTACGATATCTCAGGACCAATGAGTGGACCACACTTAATACATTTGCATGAATGCAAATTACACAAACTGAATACCCCCCAGTGACTCAAGTTAATGTTAATATTTTGGGGGACTAAGGTAGATTATACCCATCAAACGAACTTGGAATTTGGAAAATTTGGATAATCATGCCCAAAAAGACACACTGAATGAACTCCAGTCTAAGTTGAAAATCTCAGAAAGTTTCATGAAAATCTTGCAAACTTCAAAATTATGCATAAATTATGCAAATTAGACACATTTAATGACCTCCAGTGACCCTGAACCCATGATTAGATTTTCAGCGTGAAATATGCTAATTAAGTTGCATTTGCATAAAACCTGGTAGGTATGGTTTACCCTTAGCTCCAAACTTTTCATGCAAATTATGCAACTTAATTAGCATATTTCATGCTGAAAATCTATAATCAGTTCATCTACCTTATATTCTACAACCTATGTGCAAAACCAAGTCACCATAGCACCTACGGTTCGATCGTCCTTAAATCTTGCTAAAAAGTCTAAATTATGAATGACATAAAATAGGTAATTATCCACTTAATTAGTAACTTTTGCGCCTATAATCTTTTCAGATCGTGTCCACCCAACTCAGATACTACATACAAAATTTCATTTCATCAAAATTGGTCTTACCATTTCCAAGAAATTCCTGCTAAGGAAAAAGTGGGACACACAAACACACACGCACTCATGACAAAGTAATCGCTAAGTCTCTTACTCCTGAACTTTGTTCAGGCAAGACAAAAAAAACGACTGCATAGATCCCTTGAAAGCCTGAAATCTAAATGTCGAGGGGGTGGGCAAACGAGGACAGACTTCAAACATCGTCTTTCGTCTGCTTCCTTTGTATGCAGCGTGTGATATCCTGGATCTTCTCCCCAAGACGGTGGTTGAATTTCTTTTTCTCTAGAGCTCTCTTCTCAGGGCTCATGGAAACCGAATCTAAATGGCCTTCGTAGCATTCTGTAACAAAAATAAAACAAAGTCACAAGCCTGAGAAGAAATGTGTTGTGAGGTTATAATCAGGAGAAATTTGCCAGAACTTGTTTGGTGTGATGCCACTCTGCCAATGTTTTTTATCATGCCCAACCTACTGTACTGTATGCTATATAACTCAGGACAGGACTGTGGAGGTACACCAGTGAAAGAGACTGTCAGGTTTGATTTGCAGGTGATACTGTATTGCCTGCAAGGGTTAGATTTGCTTGTGGATGCTTGTCATAACCTATAGTGCTAGTTCCCATGTAGGCTACGGTTAAAGAATTGCAGGGGTCTGGCAGCTAGTTCAGTCAAACTGTAGTGATAACTGTAGCAAATTCTGGTACTGATTCGAGTGAACTTGACCCTAGTGCTCCAATAAAATTTCAATCGATTTACCCACCATTCAAAAGATATCCTGCTACTGCTAGTGAGAAACTTATGGCGGATTAGCTCAGTCAGTAGAGCTCCGGACTAATAATCACTAGAGCGCTGCATGTGTTTGTCTCTATTGGGATGTCGCCAACGGGACAGGATGAAGTGTCGCACCATAGTAGTTTGGTGCGTTGAGAGCGAACAGTTGGAGATGCACACGTTGATAAGTGCTGGTTTTGAAAAGTCACTAATGATCACGAGTAATATCCGTGTAGCGTTTTGATAAAGCTGTGATACAGCAGTGACAGAGCACTATATAAGAACTGGATATTAATATTATTAAACACGCATAACTCTCATACTTAGGTTTGCCTAATTACATTCTCAAGCCCAATGCACCGTGACACAGCCACAGAAGGCAAAAACCAGGAAACAATGTTTCATGCTCTTGGCCTTCCATGTACGTTGTACAAAAACCAGACGACACTGTTTCCCAAACATGTTTATTTTGCGAAACAAATTATAGGCTTCTGCCAATGGCTGTTATATCATGAAACACCTGACTGGGGCAGTTTTGGGTTCTGAACCAGGTAAAATGGTTTATTTTGCAACAGTTCCTTGTTTGCGTGCTCTGCCTTGTGCAGGAAATGGAGCGAAACACACAAAAAACAGATTTGTTTTATGTTTTTATGTTTTCTGCTGTCAGAGTGAGCTGAGCCTAAAGTGCACAGGTGATGGGCATTGTTTCAAACTTATACTCCACAATCGATAAAATTGAAACTTACTCCTGACAACATCCACTTTGTTGGCGTTTTTAAGGGGGGGCTGGCTTTGGGTCCCTGCCAGGAAACCTTGGGCTCGGTTTACCCTCCAAAGATCGTTCTTTTAGGATCTCTGTGCCCCACACAGCCACTGCCAAGTTTTTGACAAATAGTGACGGCTTCGTCTGCCGCTTGAGGCCCTGCCATCTCTTCAACAGCAAGGAGATACTTTCACCAAGGAGAACCTGCAGCAAAAAAAAGTTGAAAAAGAAGTTTTAACTGGGCCAAAATTTTGCTGGATACTTTGAAATGACAATATCACATCCGCAGGAGAAAAAGTTCATGTAATAACAGTAGCTCAGCTATTAACATGACCTGAAATTTTTGAACACCTCCCTAAACTGCAGGTCATGAATAAATAATACTAGCTAATTCACTAATCAAAACCTGTGCAGTAGGAGTACTTGGATGATTGAACAAAATTAGATGAAACTTATGACGAAGGAATCTCTAAACCACCGGGAAGAAGAGATCATCTACCAGGGTTGAAAATGCAAGGATTAGCAAAGAAACATAGTGAGGGCCAGAGGGGCTCCCCATTCAACAATTTTTTGTCAGGTTGCTCTGAACGTAGTGGATCAAACGTTGATTGTAGACCTGGCAAGGGCTTAAGATAAAGGAGGGCTTTCTGTCTGAAAATATTAGCAGAGATGAATATTATTGTAGTTTGCAGATCACAGCTGGTTTGAGGCCGTAATTGAGCTAAAAACTTGATGTTTGGTAATTTCAGCAATTAGGATTTTTTTATTATTATTTTTTGTCCTAATGGTATATCTATGGTCTGATGGCAAAGCCTATCCGACAGAACAGAAAACGGTACTATACTCCTGATTCATTTTGGCAAGCATTTCCCAACCATAGACATTTTTATTATGATTCCTTGCTAGAATGGTGGGTGACAACTGGTACTGAAACCTTAAAGGGCAACACTTGCCCATGTACAGTGAGGGAATATTGATCACCTTGCCATCTTCAATGTCGTACACCTGCTCATCAGTGGCAGCAGACGTTGAAGCAGATGCTGGTGTTGCTCCTGTTGCAGCCAACTTCCGAGCAGTGCTGGGGACACTTTTTCTGTTTTTGATCTCGAAAGCTGATGTTTAGCAGACCAGAGGGAAGCTACATACAGTATGAAAAGAAGTGCAGTTGTGAAACCACTTTGCAGTTGCAAGAAAATGACATATACTGTACACTGCAGGCCTACAAATTATTTTCCAAGTAAATGCGAAACTAAAAATTTCAATATTTCATTCTAACACTGCAGGACATGAGAGAAACATTTTTATGTTTACTACGAAGCAGCACATCGGTAAATTTGATCGACATGATTTCGCAGAACTTGTGCATGTACAAATTGACAGATTCCATTATAACTATGTGGAATGGGACCAAATTCACTGTAAAATAACGTTAAAAAACTGCATTCTGAAAAAAACTTAAAAATCACCAGATAATGAAACAGGCATGTAGATGGGTTGATACAAATACGCATTTCACAATAGATTGAGGCATGTTATCTGCAAGTTGTCTTCAGAGTTCAGATGTTCACTTTTCTGTTTCAGACCAAGTTTGGTCCCTGTACAAAATCATAGCAAGTTCAGTAGCTTAGGCTTACTGCTTGTACCTGAAGCATCATCATCGCACCAAATCTTCTTGAGCAGCGCTCGCTGCAGTTGACGGTCCAGGTCCGTCAGCTCCTGAACCTCCTTCTTCAGCCGCTTTATGGTCTGGGCTGACTGGCATCCCCTCAGAGGAGGGGAACACTGTTCTCTTGACACTCTTCTTTGGCGACTTGGTCAGGTTCGGTGGGCAGCGTCCACTGAAGAGAGGAGCCTGCTTTTTCCCATCGAATTTCTCCTTCAAAATGTCAGTAAAGGAGGACCGGACCGCTGCCTGACTCTTTTTTTCTTCTTCTCTTTCTAGAGAACATGTCAAGATAAGAAGAAAAAATATTTTGTGAATTTGACCTTCAAAATGGCCAAACTAATGGCCATTACACCCAAAACCTGGAGTCAAACAACATTTGTATTACACAACCTTGATTGTATTTTACCTAGCAAAAACAGCTCCACTACAAGTTATGATAAATGGAAACAAACTTTTTTTTGTATAGTGTACGAAAACCATGTTGTTTAATTCGGAATTGACATGCTCTGTTGATTGTTAGTTTGTTACTATTCGTTTCCATTGGAGTACCAATACTTTTAGCTCCAATTTCCCTCAAATTGTAAGGTTTTAAACTGTCCTCAAAACATATTACAGGTAGAACTGATAGAAAGGTAGCCTATATAATTTTTTTTTTTTTTGGTTATGATAGGGAAAGGCGCGTGCGTCGTCGTACCTCATTTGAATTTTGATAATGTGGAAATTTAGGGCCGGGGCAGATTTTCTCTTGCCCGACTCAGTGGCACAGGGGGAAGCACTACCGCATGCCCCAAAAGTTGTGTTATTTTGGGCATTTGATTGAAAGAGCTTTTCTGCTCAAATTTCCCCATATTTTTGCCCAAAGGTTTTTTTTAACAACATTTACTCTTACCCGGTCTTTGTTTGTTTCAAGCATTGCGAGAACTTCTTCATCCGATGATGATTCCACGCTCGTATCAAGGACCTTGGGGCATCGGATGTGGCACATCTCTACTTCCTCCTCCAAATCGTCTTCAGATACTGTTAATAACAAAGGCAACATAAACATACTGAAACAATTCTTAACAGAGGCACATGTACAGTATGTACAGTAAATTGCAACCAAGTAAATGAAAGAGAAAAGGTACTTAGCTCATCCCAGAAGTATGTTAACTTACTGTAAGTTTAAAGGACAACTGCAGGATGAATTATAAAGAGGTATTGTAGCTGGAGAAAATCTGAATGCATCAGTCCAAACCCGAAGCTTGTACGACTTCCTGTTATGGAGTTACACATTCCTTTGTGCATGTATATTGCCCAAGATTGGAAAGCATCTTGCAACAATATAAACGATGTCATACTTGCACAACCCTGCAAACAATCTTGTTTTCTACTGAAATTCACAAATTATTTCCACTTCGAAGAGCATTTGGCCTATGGGGGAGGATTGCTGTAGTGGGTTGTATGTGTTGATTGTTACTTTGGTGAGCGAAAGACAACAGAACTTCTGCTAAATGTTGACTCATTCAACAAAATGAAACGATGAAATAGAAATACATGACATACTGTAACTTCCGGGTTGTCCAAGTGGGACGTCATACATGTATGATGTCCTCCTTCAAGCAGGCATATGCGGTATCAGACAGGGTACAACATTTCTGTGAGGTGAAACTTTCCAATCCTGCTGCAGCCCTGACAGAAGTGTTTGGTGAGATTAATTGTTTGGTACTGGCCAAATCTTAGAACTTTCTGAGGCTGATAATGAAGTTGTGTCATTCAAAAGAATGTCAAAAGGAGGGTTACTTTACCATACAGTCAATTACCAACGTACATCAAAGAGAAACAATAGTTTCTTTGTCACTTCAGCTGGTACTGTGGGCAGTTGTTTGTGGTTACATAATATTTGTCCAGGAGATGATCAGTGCCTTGTTTTGTTCAATGAGGTTAGGCTTTGTCAAGTTAATGGCTTCAGAGACCAGCCATCTGGCTGTACTGTGCCTCATATCAGGCTTTGCACAGACATCACACCACTTATATGTGCAGTTTTAGCATCAGATGTTTCTGGCAGTTGCATCATTGTGAAGGTTAGAAGTAAAAAACTGTGTGTTTCCCTCCCAACTTTGTTGCTCTGTCATAGGTGGAAATGAACCAACTCGATAGGTTCCTGTTGGATTGTTGGGCATTCAAACGCTTTCACTGCGGTGATGCAAATGTCTAGCACTGAATGAGAAATTTATGTTCAAAGTTTGATAAAACTTGAAACAGCTATTTACTAATGTGGTATTTTTAGCCACCTTTTGATGGTCAGTTTGTGAAAAATGCATCTCCCCTTAACCTACAGTAGGCAAGCAAGCCCGAGTGGTGCAACCTTTGCATGCGGGTGTTCATTTATACCTTGTGTTCAGTCAAGGAACCTATACAGTTATGTTGTATGCGTCTGTATGTAGCGCTTCAGCTTGTAACACGATAACTCAGTGACTCAGTCCCATCTGGATGGATGAAAATCATGTCGGTATACGGGTTCCCCGTATCAGTTCTTGATCCCTATTGTTTGGGGTCCGGTCATTTGAGGTCACTAGACGCCTTTCTGAAATCCTTGTAAATGCGAGCAGCCAAATTCGGCCCGGGCCTAGGAAAAATTTCACACCTGACCCCCTTGTCGCTGGCCCTGCTTGGACCACTTCCGTGGATAATCATATGCAGCTCGTATGTTTGGCTTCCACATATTGATTCAATTTATTTGCATATTTCAAGATATAAGGATTCAATAGGCTTTTGAGCTGTTTGGTTGTATATTTCTCTTATATTTAGCATGTATTTCTTGCATATAATACATAAATATTCTACACATTTTGCCAAAGGATAGTGTGGCGAATAAATTTATACATTATCTGACTCCTTGCTGGGAAATTGTTTTCTAGTGCAGTCCGTTCTTGTTTTTGTCACTAATTCACTAATCAGCTTGCTGCTAATTCTATAGAAACAGCCTCAAACAGGATGGATTAGCTGAGTGCGCAGAGCATCCGCAGTGACAAATTCCCCACATCTCCCCTCCCCCGTGTGCAGTCATAGATGGGTTATTTCAGACTTGAAATGGAACCAACTGCTATTCTGTGTTGCTCTGTGTAAGGAACAAAGTATGGATCCAGTTGAGTCTAGTTGGAATTCAGCACTGGATTATGAAGACACGGTCCAGATGAAACCATTTGGGTCCAGTTGGAATCCTGTTAGATCAATTTCAGTCCTGTTAGGTCCATTTGAAGCCCACTTTTGTTTTTCAAGGCAAAGTCCAGTTGAAGTCCAGTTGGATCCAGTTCAATTGAAGCTCACAAGAGTTTAAATCATATAAAGACAATGTCCTGTTAGGTCCATTTGAAGCCCACTTTTGTTTTAAAGCAAAGTCCAGTTGGGATCCAGTTCAATTGAAGCTAAGCAAGAGTTTAAATCATATAAAGACAATGTCCTGTTAGGTCCATTTGAAGCCCACTTTTGTTTTGTTTAAAGCAAAGTCCAGTTGAAGTCCAGTTGGGATCCAGTTCAATTGAAGCTAAGCAAGAGTTTAAATCATTTAAAGACAACGTAGTGTTAAAACCAACTGGGTTCAGCTGAGCACTGTGGATTGTGGATCCAGTTGGAAACCTATTAGATCCATCCGAGTCCTGGTAGACCCATTTGAAGTCCACTCCATTCCAGATGTTTCTCATTCTCAGTAATACTTTCATGAAAACAAAATCAATGGTCCACTTTGAAGCTAAATGGATCCAATTAGGTCTATGATGTACGCAGTTTGATCCGGTTGGAATTCTAATGAATTCCTTATGAATTCCTTGGACCCCTGTTAGGTCCATATGAACTCCACTTCAGTCTGGATAATACCTGGATATCTCTTATTCTCAACACTTGGTTATCAGGATCCATTCCAATTGAAACCAACTGGATCCAGATGGAATCCAGATGGGACCACTTGGGTCCAGTTGGAATCCTGTTGAATCCATTTCAGTCCTATTAGGTCCATATGAAGTCCACTTCAGTCCAGATATTTCTTATTCTCAGCACTTGGTTATCTGGACATGTTCCAGTTGAAACCAACTGGATCCAGATGTAATCCAGTTGGGTCCAGTTAGAATCTTGTAAATCCATTTCAGTCATGTTAGATCCATATGAACTCCACTTCAGCCCAGTTCTCAGGTCTAGTTTTTAAGAGAAAGTCCAGTTGAAACCACCTGGATCCAGTTAGGTTCATTTGGATCCAGTTCAACTGGAATTTTCAGCTGTGTGGTGGTGTAATATGATACCATGCCATCACTGTTGCAGGAATACCAAAGCATCCATGGTTATAAGTGTTACTAATATTGTATTTGCATGATATGCCAGACCAAAATGCAATAAACTGAGATCACAACATGGCGTTGTCCGCGAAACAACATGGTGCTGTGGAACTCATTGACTATATCATCATAATCATTGCTAGCTTTGCCTGGAGATTTCAAGATAGCATTGACAGTGTTTGTGTTGTCTTCACTTTCAATTTGATAAGGCCCAGAGACTGGCATGTGTCTGTGCATAACAGTGGGTGCTGCTTCATGTCAACCACTTGGAATTTCAGGTTGTACATCTGATTTCTCAGCCTGCACTGGAAGTTGTACTCTCCCAGTGGTTTTAGCTTTGAGTCATTGTACATTTTCAGACTGGCAGTACTGGGAGTGAGTTTGGTAGCATCCTACAGACCTCGGCATAGCCTATCATCAGGGCCGGATTTAGCTGTCGGGGGCCGGGGGCCCGAATGTTGTGGGGGCCCTTTTGCCTTCCCAGTCATTGAAGGTGCAGCTACAGCTACTGGACTAGCGCCCTCATTTTGAAATGTTAACATACGTGACAGCTGGAGCAATGCACAGTACAACACTTGAAGGGCGAATAACTGCTGACGAATACACGATACTGCTGTACAATTGCAATTGTGCGTCTAGTTTGACGATTGTCTAAACTAGCCTACCACGTAAAAGTACACTTTCTTACCAGATAGAAAATCCTAGGCCTATAGTACAAGTTATTTCTTTTCAGCTTTTGCTAAATATCTGATGTACACAGGTCATGGTATTTGAACTTCAATCAAAGGGCTTGACAATTACTTTTAATTACATCTACATTATGAAAATACCAAAAGTTCATTCATACTTACCGATTGCCGATTGCTCGATAAGTAGGGAAACAGGGATCACACTCTCGAGACTGCTGTTTACAATGGACGTTCCTTTCTGTGCATGAACCACGTGATCTAGCTTCTACTGATAAGAACGCAAATAGGCTTATCTGTAGGCATGGCAATTTCTTGAAGGAGAACCGATAGAGATACAAACAGTAAGTCCACGGTGTTATTGGTGTCACTTGTGTTAAGTGGAACTCAAATGCTGCAATGTAGGTTAAAGACCACGTATTACAGGCTCCTGTGTTGTCGTTCCGGTTCCTTTTTTTTAATATACTTTTTTTTAGTTCTTAGAACAAAAGTTGTTATTCCACATCTTAATCATTGACGGACAGGCGTAATTATCGTAGCATGTCTCCGTTTTTTTTATAAAAAGAAAAATGTGGGGGCCCCTAAAGTGTGGGGGCCTCGGGGCCCGGCCCCGTGGGTACCGCCGTAAATCCGGCACTGCCTATCATATTGACATTGGCATTCCGTGTCGGTTCAAAGTACTTCTCCAGAGCTTCCACTATTTTCTCTTCTTTTTTCGATCTTCTGGTGTCATGTCCACATTTCGGAAAAGTTTAAAGCAGTCTTTGCTAATAACTGACAGCAGTGTTGCAACTCTTATCTTCTTGTCAGCCTCAGTTAGCTTTGTAGCGATGCAGTAGTTTTCCCACTGGCTCTTGAAAATGCCCAAATGTAGCTATTCTGGATTAGAGGAACACCCCTTCAGAAGGTCAGTCCTCCAGTCCAGTACAGAAGTTAATGTCAAGGAGGACACAGAGCCTCCTTCCAACAACTCAGACACTATTGGAACCAAGGGTCTTTGAACAAGTAAGGAAGGAAAAACAGCTAAAGCACCAGAAAACCAAGGCCTGGTATGACAGGTCTGCCAAACCACTGCCTGAACTGCAAATTGGTCCACCTGTGCGAATGAAAGCACACAATAATGGTCAGTTATGGCAGAAAGGCACCTGTGTCACTCAGCTAACCCCAGGTCATACATTGTAGAAGTGGATGGGCAGCTGTAATGGCGAAATAGGCAGCGGCTGAAACGAAGCCTGCAGGCAGTGACAATGCCCCTCTTAGTCACTATCCCCAGTGAGACTGTCTCATTAGCCAGACCTCCCCCCACCACGGTTGAACCAGATCAGCCCAGGGTGGTTCGGACAAGGTCAGGGAGAGGTCAAATCCCCCAAAGACAGGTACAAGGAATTTGTTATGTAAGGTAGGCTACATAGCATCAGTGTCAAGTAGCTCATGTATTACAAGTGTTGAGAGAATGTTGTAAATATCAGTATGTTAAACTTTCAATACTCATGTTCTACCGTTATCATCTTTACTTGTTAATTGCATACACACAACATTATGCATTTATGAACTCTTGTGTGGTTAGAATGGGTTTTAATAAGTTTTGAACATTTTATTAGGGAAAGGGAGATGTTGCAGGAACACTAAAGCATCCCTAGTTATAAGCGTTACCATTGTTCTATTTGCATGATATACCAGACCGAAATGCAATAAACTGAGATCACAACAATCACATATGAGTGCTGCCCTGAACTGCACTGAATACCATAACCATATCCCATACACGTAGTGTGGAGCCTGTGGCGAGATATTGGCCGCGGAGACTTCCCAAGGGTACTGGAATAATATGATAAAAAAAAATACATCAGTTAGAGTCTCTACTGTTTAAAGATTATAACAGTGTTAAGAATAAATGGAACTGACCTTCCCGGTGGTGAAAGGAAAACAAAACTCGGGATGGAATGACAGATTTTGACACAGTTGGTATAGACGGTAATATCAGTTGTTGGCAACTCTGAACATGGTCTGGATACTCATGAAGGTCTTACCAGTAGCGAAGGAGCTAGAGGGCCAGGGCTAGGCCGGCTCCAGCATTGGTGCTGTTGTCCATAGTAGGTGCTGTAATTTGTTAATCACAGGTGGTTCTGCAACCTCTCTTGAACAGTGTCTCAAAACTGTAGATACCGGCATTTTCAAACTCTTCTGGCCTTAAAATTAATTTCCACAAATCGTTCCTTCTATCACTCAGTCTTTTTGTTTTGTAGATAATCTGTACACTTCCGTACATTCTCATTTGTTATTTCAAACGATCCTGTCAGATACCTCAGTGTTTACATTACAGCAAATGAGTCTTGACTTTCTTTACTATCAAGTCTTGAAAGTATTCTGCATTCTTAGTTATCACGTGACCAATCTCCCATTGGTATATATGGTATATATATATCGGCACTAATTTGAATTTATTCAAAATTCAACTTACCGACTCGCCTCTTCGTGCATTTTGTAATAATCACAATGAAACGTTCTACAACTGCGCAAAGGCTAGACAATTGATGGATGAAGTTTTTCATTTTGTGCCAAAATCTCATTCACTCCAATTACTTACACTGATGTTTGTTTCGGACATCACAAGGAAACAGATCATCCTATAGATTTCTTAATTTTTCATGCTAGAATTTCTATTCACGGTAGTAAAATGAAGGAAATCTGCCCTGGCGCCCCTGCTTTCGATTATAGATTTCATTTCAAATTAGATGTCGAATATTATATTTCAGAAAAGAGTGGCTGCCTCAGGATTTGGGGAATATTGTGTTTCAATTAATTGCTTCACTCTGGTATTTCGTAATTTTCTTAAAAGCCTATACCGTACAAATCATATAACATTTGTATTGTTCTGCGAAATTTACAATAAAGTGTGAAGAAAGTGTCAAATTTCCCTGTATATGTATATTTTCATATTTTGGCCTGTTGTTCTTGTGTACTTTCATTGTACCAGCGTGGTAGAATATGGTTTAGTCATGGCACTATATAAATGTTCATCGAATAAACAAAGAAATTATATCAACAAATAAATAATACAAGTTCACAACTTTTGATGGTAGTCGGGATGCCAAAATGAATTACAGCATAGGCTAATTGAATTTCAACAGAATAAACCAATTGTACAATCAATGCCATGACAACACAATGTCAACTGCCTGAACATAACATGTTGAATGCTAAACAAGTCAGTGTTCAATAAGTGGCATGCACAACATATAATGTAGATAATGCCAATTTAAATATATACGAAAGACCTGCAAAAATAGTATTGTGCACACCATTGAACATTTTTTCATTTTTCTTCCTGCCGAAGGCGCGAAAACGAATCGATGCAGTCATGACGTGCGTATGTGTGTGTGATACCCATTGTCAGTACGATATCTAGAGAACGCAGCATGTACAAATAGGATGGATGGAGTTTCGGTGTCATATGCATGATTAATTTACAATACAATGAAAATTGAGTAGATTAGTCGAGCAGAACATAGGAACATGGCAGTTCAAATTAGACACAGGGGTGCCTCATGTGGAAGAGGACTATGAATCCTTTTTAGTGCCAGTTCATTGTCATTCAAGGTCATGACAGGACAATGTCCAAAAACCTTGTTCGTACAATATCTAATGAATGCAGTAATCTATTTAGGTTAAATTGGTTGTAGGTTGACATATGGGGGGAAATGTACCCTATATTTTGGTGGACGGTCAAAGTCATTGGCGGTCACCATAGGCACTCCCATACTTGGCAATGGAAACATCAAGAGAGATGTAATGAAAAGAATTTGAAACAACATCTTTGACCTAATGACCTTGTGAACATTGCGGTCATTTTTTAACGTCAGACTCATACTTGCTGCAAACCAATGGTCAGTTGCACTGACGCACTAAAACACTGCTATCACATGCTTATCCAGGTATATCGTATGTAAAAGGGTAAAACAGCCTCTGATCCACTAATAAATTTTCAATCTTCATATATCTTCGCAACAAAACATTTTAGGAATTGGCATAATGGAGAATTTTGTTCGTCTGTGCGAGCTTTATTCATCTGGTGACCTCCTTTGACCTCATTTAACCTCGTGACCCTTTGGGTCAGTTCTTTGTAACGACCAAATTGGTTGTGTTGCAACAAACCAATAATTCAACTATACAAACACTGACGCCCTCGGTAAAAGGGTGAAACGGTTTGAAACACTAACAAATTTCATGTTTGACATTGACTTCTGCACTGAAACATCTCAGAGGAATGCGTATTCTACGGGTTCAGGAAGCCAAGTAAGACAAGGAACCCTGGCAGTATTGATCTTGGGTGAGCAACGGCGATAACTCCTTCTCGACTAGTGCTCATATGTTAACAGGCGGGTGTAACCAATCTGCTCCGCGGAGAACACCATTTTGCATCCCTAACCAAAAGGACAATCAGTGAGCTCCATGACCACACGACTTTCTCGGAACCCGGAGGAGCGGAAGTTTTAGGTCAACCATCTGCTCACAGGCCGACAAACCCATGTTAACCCTGGAAAGTGCACTGCCTTACACAAGCGAACCCTGAAGAGGAGACTGCAAGTAAACTGAGCCACCCAGGGAACACTGCCCGTGGCTGCTGGAGTTTGGACCCGGGATAATTGCTTGCTGCTTGCTTGCAAGTGTCACTGTACCACTTTTCAGTAAAGGGACTGGAAAATTCCCAAATTATCAACTTTCCACAATATTCCATTTTCCCTCAGAATTACCCCTGGTCTGCACCAAAACAATAGGGTGCTGTAATCCCATAAGAAAGCTACACACCAAATTTCAGCTTGACTGGACCAAGCATTCTAGACTATCCTCTTACAAGATTTTCAGACTTTGACCTCTAATGACCTCAGATGACTTTTGACCTGATCCCAAAAGAATAGGGATTGCATACTCTATTATGGGGAACAACATACAAGTATGAGCTCTCCACCCCAGGGGGGTTCAAGTTATGCTCTTCACAAGCCATGCATCACATACATACCACACAGTCAAGGACTGCATAGATTGCCCCACATTCAGTCAAGGAATCAAAAAGAAATTTAAAATTTTAGTACTTGAATGGTGACTACAGTTAAACACTAATTGTGCGATGCAAGTGGGTTGATGTACTGGAGGGCCGGCCAGTGATCATTCAAGCCAGGATTCTTCACCAGATATCTGTAGAGCAGATCATGTGAAGCTGATTGATCTGCAAGTAATTGCAAGTTTGAGGACTCATTGGGGGAAAAAAAATGCCAGCAGAGGTATTTTCCGCAGCTGTTTGACAAAGTTTGTCTCCTCATCTATCCAAATGTAAAAGTGGAGACCTTGGAGGTGACTTGACCGAATTAGAGTGAGTGCGATTTGCACCATGCAGTGTATGAGCTAGCCAGAATTGCCAGTCACTATCATGTTTGAAAAAGTCTTGTGATGTGTATTTATAGTGACAGGGTATATCAAGGTGTTACATGGTCAGCACTTGCTGAAGACCACCCTGACAGCCTATGAAAGAGTTGTGACATGTGATCTCCATGGAAAAAAACCATGGTAAAGGCCCATTCTGAATAAGGAGCTAGCTACACCACTATAGTGATAACTTGGTTTCTGTTACTATTGGCAACTAGGAAGGGGCTAAGGATATATCGCAGGGAACAGTTTACGTGAAACAGTCAAGGCGTCAGGCCTACAAGTGACTTGGACCAGGGTAACAGCAATAGTGATGCAAAATGAGGTGTTAGTCTATATATAGACCTGAACCATCAGAAAAGTAAAATGAAACAGTGTGCCTGTTTTGGAGGTAAGTTTAATTTGACTATCGGCTCCAAACTAGTTGTGTTTCCCAGACACAGACATCCTCTTATATCAATAATTGTTCGCATTGCTGTTGTAGTGTATCTCCATCACTAAGTAATTATTGTTTTTTTCTGTCATAACCGTACAATAATTGTTTATTTTATGCTATGTTATATGTCCTGACCTTTGGCAACCAAGTTCCCTACTGAATTCATTCAATCATTCCAACTGTAGGAGAAGTGGTTGGCGTATTTCACAACATGGCCTGGAACAATTGCCCTACATGACCTTTAACCTCAAACCCCGATGAAAAACCTTCACTTGGTTCATGAAGTCAACACAAATGTTGTGATGTTTTAATCAAAGGGTGTGGAGTAGCAATTAAAATCAACTGTAGACCCAAAGATGGATAGATATTGAGCATGCATATTCACATATCGCGCACCCAGCCTAATGATGGCTGAGGTGAGCTTAAAAGCGCAAAGCCCCCAGCCCAAAGCCCCGCGTTCCATGCACGCTGGCGGGGCGTTTTGGAAGACCCTGTTTTCCATGCCGCGGCGGGACGGGCGGCGTTTTTCTCGAGTCACGCACGCTCTTCTCGATCTCCTGTTAGTGTGTAAATGCGCTATATAAGAACCGATTTATCCTACTATTATTAATTGTTAATTATATTATTATTGGTTTATTATTGTTATGATTATTGTTATTTTATTTATTCCTTGACGAAGTCAGAGTAAACTATGCACACTGACCGTCGTGTGTGTGTGTGTGTGTGTGTGACGCCAGCTTGTAAAAACACGATAACTTGATCAGGTCGGGTAGGTCAGGCTCATACTTGGTATGGTGTGGTCCCCCTGAATGAGTACATGAACCTTATTGTTTTTGGGTCAGGTCAGAGGTCAGCTGAGTCACCAGAAACGCCTTTTAACACACGATAAGTTCCAGATGGTTGGTCTGAATCACGTTGAAATTGGGTGGTATAGCTTTCTTATGGGGAGGCCAGGAACCCTATTGTTTTTGGTTCAGTCGGGAGTGAATTTTGGTCGAAAATAGAAAATTTGTGAAAATTCGATATTTTGGCCATTTTGGGCTTGTCAACACCATTACCTACTCGCCCCCCCCCATGGAATGACCGCCTCATACTTAGTAGGTGTGTTCCCATGATAGTTCATTACCCTATTGTTTTGGGGTCAGGTCAAGGTCATCTGATGGTCCACCAGAGGTAAAGTCTGAAAACATTGTTAAACCGATAAGTCCAGAATGTTGGTATGATCAAGTTGAAATTAGGTGTATAGCTTTCTTTGGGGAGTACAGGAACCCTATGTGTTTTGGTCCAGGTACGGGGATTGAATTTGTCGGAAAAATAGAGGAAAAATTTGTGAAACATTCGATATTTTGGCAATTTTGATTGAAAACACCCCAAAACTCGATCCCACGTGGAGGATGAAGCTCATACTTGGTATGTGTGTTCCCAATGATGAGTACATGAAACCGAGTTGTTTTGGGGTGGGTTCAGAGGTAATCTGAGGTCACCAGAGGTCGACAAGTATGAAACCTTGTAAACATGATAAGCCAGAATGGTGGTCTGATCAAGTTTGAATTAGGTGTTTATAGATTTCTTATGGGGAGTACAGAGAACCCTATTGTGTTTGGTTCAGGTCGGGAGTGAACTTGTGGTCGAAAATAGAAAATTGTGAAAAATTCAATAATTTTGGCCAATTTTGGCTGTTAACACACAATAACTCGACCCCACCTGGATGGAGAAGTCATACTTGGTATGTGTTTCCCCATGATGAGTACTGAACCCTATTGTTTTTGGGTCGGGTCAGAGGTCATCGAGTCCCCAGAGGTCGAAGTGCGAACACGCTTGTAAACATGAAGTACAGAATGTTGTCTGATCAGTTGAAATTAGGTGTATGCTTTCTTATGGGGAGTACAGGACCCTATTGTTTTTGGTTCAGGTCGGAGTGAACTTTGTTCTAAAATGAAAAATTTGTAAATTCATATTTTGGGCCAATTTTGGGCTGTAAACACGATAACTCGACCCCACCTGGATGATGAAGCTCATACTTGGTATGTGTGTTCCCCCATGGCTGAGTACATGAACCCTATTGTTTGGGTCATGTCAGAGTTCCCCAGAGGTCAAAGTCTGAAAACCTTGTAAAACAACGATAAGTCCAGAATGGTTGGTCGAGCAAGTTTGAAATCAGTGTCTACTAGCTTTCTTATGGGATTACAGGAACCCTAATTGTTTCTGGTTCAGGTCGGGTGAATTTTTGTCGAAAAAAGAACAGTTGTGAAAATTTGATATGCGGCCCAATTTTGGCTTGTAAACACGGTACTCGACCCCCCCCGGATGGAGGAAGCTCATACTTGGTATGTGTTGTTCCCCATGATGAGTACATGGAACCCTATCATTTTTAGATCGGTCAGAGTCACCAGAGGTCAAAGTTGCAAACCTGTAAACACGATAAGTCCATAATTTGTCTGATCAAGTTGAAATTAGGTGTTAAACTTTTCTTATGGGGAGTACAGTACCCCTATGTTTTTTGTTCAGGTCAGAGTGAATTTTGATCGAAAATAGAAAATCTGTTGAAATTTGATATTTCAGCCAATTTTGGCTTGTAAAACGATAACTTGACCCCCTCTGTATGGATGCAGCTCATTACTCGGTCGTTTGGTTCCCCATGGATGAGTATATGAACCCTATTGTTTTTGGGGCAGGTCCGAGGTCCTCTGAGGTCACCTGAGTTTGAGTCTGAAACCTTGTCAACACGATAGGGAGTCCAGAACTGTTGGTCTGATCATGTGAAATAGGTGTGTATCTTTCTTATGGGGAGTACATCAACCCTATGTTTTTGGTAAAGGGCGAGGTGAATGGGCTCATACTTGGTTTGGATTCCCTAGATGATTGAACGCTGCTCCCTATTGTTTTGGGTCAGTCGGAGGTCATCTAAGGTTACATAGTTCAAAGTCCTGAAACCTCGAAATTTAGTGGTCTTTCTTACCAAGGGTAAAGAACCTATAAGTTGGTTGTAAAGATAGAATTGTCAACTTTATGTTTGCCTATATTACTGGTACTATCTCCCATTTGTCCATGTATCTGCTATGGTTGGCAGAAACAGTCAAGGAATCCTGATGCTTTTGGCTTTCTGTTGTTGTTGCGTTGTGTGTTGTTGTTCGGCTTATGTTGTCGTTGTCGTTGTGTGTGTGTCGTTGTTGTTGTTGTCAAACACCGGCGCATACTAGTGGTCAAACGCTAACAACGTGTTCATTTTCTGAAAACCATTGTTCTGAATGTCAACGTTAGGCCCACCATTAAAACTTCAACAATTGACAGGTTTTTGAGATTTAATTAGCAAATACTGACATATCATCGGTTTAACATGATAAATATTGGGGGTTGTTCCATGGTGTCTGGCCGTTGAATATAGACCCATCTGGTATAAAATCTCATCCCTAGTTTGAAACAGTTATGGATGTTGTTGGAACATTATGTTGAACCTAAAATTGTCCTCTACTCTCCATTATTTCCGCTTTCCAGAGCCAGTACGTATTGCAGGGAAATCCCCGAATTGTTGCGGAATCCCACGCGGACACGCAGGCCGGGTGGAAAAAATCGCTACATGCCGATTCGAGTAACGCCCGAGCGCCCGCCCCGCCACTCGCCCGCCCGCGTGCATGGAAACGCTCCATTGGTAATAACGATGAGCGCTTTTTGACGCCCTCCCGCCGCGTGCATGGAAACGCAGCCCCCCTTTAACAAAAAGAAACAAGCATTGAAGTACCAAACTAAACTACCATGTGTATCATCATAGCATTTTTGTTTTAACATCTGTTATCCATGTTGACATGGGTTGAACGAGCACAAGTGACCTTGTTCCAAACATATCTGTCTCTAGCAAGACCACAACTAATACCCTTCTCCTGTATTATTTCTGAGCAACCTCATTCGAAGTCTTTCTTGGGTCTACCCCGACCTCTAGAACCAGCGATCTCTAAATTCCTGCAATTGATTCAATTAACCTCCTTTATTCCTCTCTATGTGACCAAACCAACTCAATCATCTATCAGTAACCAATTTCAATTCTTAAGGACTGACTGTTAAAGGCCAATGGTCATGTAACAGAATTGCTTTCTAGTAGCACATGTGAAAAGAGGGACATTATACGCTAAATGTGCACACCCCAAATGTGGGGGTTCTAGGTGTTGACTTGTTGAGATATTTAAATTTACTTTTGAGAAAATTTGAGGTATCTATGATATCACAAGGGGATCAATGCAAAGGCCGCCTGTGGACCTCACATAGTAGATGCCACATTTTGGCCATGATAATAGAAAGACAAAAGAAGATATTCACTTAGATTATTAACTCTGTGAACAACTTTGAAGGTCTTCATTCGGATCTTTAGTTTTTTTGGTACAAGATTTTCAAGAGCACATGTTTTACATTAACTTTGTATAATAGGGGATCCTGCGGTTCCCCCCGTGATGTCACAAGGTAAATTTTGTAATAGCTGATTGTGCTCAAATCAGCTTTGAAAAAGCGGTGTGAAGTACAGATGCCAAAAAGTAATATATAGCAATACCAAAAGTCGAGTCATATTTCGAGGCCTTTAACCACGTTCACTAAAGAAGTGCTAAGTTCTGCGGAAATGTGACTAAAATTGCCTAAAATCATGCAAATAAGACACATTAGATACTTGACTTACAGTGACCCATTCTTTAATATTAAATACCTCAGTGCCAACAGTAGACTACACTCAGTATGTTTCATGGAAATCTAACAAATTTGCATAAAATTGAGCAAATTAGCCACATTGAATGACCTCCAGTGACCCGGATCTATGTAAAAAAAAAAAACTGAGGACTAAAGGTTGACCAGCTAGACCATACTCACCAAGTGTCATAAAATTCGAACAAACTCTAAAATTTCACATTAAGTATGTAAATTATGCCTAGGTCAGGTCACATTTGCTCTATGACGGGGTTACGGCGGCCGTAAAACCTAAAAATCCGGAATAACGAGGCGGACGCAGTGTTCTACGGTGACCGCAGGGTCGCCGTACGGCATATGACTCACATACCGTACGGTCGCCTTAGAAATTTTAACTCTGAGTTAAAATTTCTACGGTCGCCGTGGGCTGAAACACGCTGCAGCCATGCCGTGGAACGGTTCTACGGTGACCGTACGGTGGGCGTACGGCGGCCCTATGCTGGCCTTAGCTTTTTGTAGCTTTTTGGGCCCTCACAAAAGCTACAGCAGCCGTAGGAAGTACACGACGCCCTACGGCCACCGTACGACGTCCGCAGGGGCCCGTACGGAGACCCTAGGTATGCTGTATAACTCATGGCCTCCCTACGCCCTCCTATAACCAGCGTACGCCTACCGTGGATCACTCGTGAGTATTTTTCACATTGTATTTTCAATATTTCATAATACGAAACATAAATGGCGCTGGTTGTTCCACACGATTGAGGCAGAGCTACCTACGCATGAAGCTGAGGCGAGTACGACGAGAACGGGACTATTTGATTGTGCCCTCATTCTCGACCAGAGGCAGGTCAGACAGTAAAGAGGGAGGACAATGTGGGTGAAACCCTGGTTAGCGCGGCGTGTTGTGAAAGGCAATTACGACAACCTGATGCAGGAGCTCATGCTGGAACCTCGCGGTGGCTACAATTAACAAAACAGGTGTGTGACGTTCCCGACCACCTCGCAATGGGCCCCCTATATGATGGGAAATCACACGTGATTTGGTATCACATCCAGTGTTGCCAATCCTGACCAGTACTACGGGCCGTATGGTCTCCATACGGGCGGCACACGTCCGCCATGGTATTTGCCAAGAAATCCACGGCGGCCGTAAGGCAACTCTACAGTGAGCATACATCGTCAATTAAAAACCGTAGGGCAGCCGCAGTTTCTCTGTGCTCAGAAATTCCAAGAACGCCGTACGGCAGCCCTAACAATGTGATTGCTAAGCTGCGGTGATCGTGGAACTACTACGGCGGCCTTGGAAATACGATCGGCCGTGGAATTTTCAGACCGTACGGCCATCGTAGCAAATGTGACCTAGGCATTAGATACACTGACAGAACTACAGTGACCTCAAATCTTTGGTAAAAAAAATTCAGGACCAAAGGTAAACCTTACCCACCACCATTCATGAAAATCTAACAAAATAAATTTTGCATAAATCATGCAAATAGACATTTGAATTGATTTCCAGTGACCCTGAATCCATGTTACAAGAATTTGGTACTGAAAGTAAACCATACCCACTGGGCTCGAGACAATACAAACTTTGAGATATTAACTATGCAAGTTAGACACGTCCATATTCTTACTCACAAGCCTTAACATTGAATAACACAAAATCGGTGAACTTCTCCACTTATTTAGTGACTTTCGTGCCCAAAGTCTCTTTCTGGATTTCAGTTCTGTTCAGGTGCGACAAAAGTATACTTGACATGTTTAGTATTTGTCTATCAAATTTGCCTCCTATTCAGGTAACACATCTGCATAAGAATTCAGCTTAGGGTCCACAAAACATATACCTGTATTCCTACTTTCACAGATCTTATTGAGTTCACCAACTTCATAGTGATGCCCGCATTGCTTGGACATATTGATACCTGATAGTACGCATCGAATGAGCACCTGTGAGTCAACACCACCAGCTTAGGTATAGGCACTAAACATTACACCGAATGTGAATTACACCTAAGTTCCAGCTCAGATCCTCTGATGTGACTGACATGTTGGTTGGGTTCTACAGCCAGTGAAATGTGGGTGTGAACTCTGCAGTCCTGTAATCGAAATTATGCTCGTCTCAGGTTTTTGACTGGCTGACAGTCTTGATGTTTGCTTCTAGAGGTGGTTTGACTGTTAGCTCCATGTCATACATGTCAATCAGTTCGAATGATGGCTTCGATTCGGACTAGCTTGATATCCTCACTGAAGACCTGCAAAGAGAAGAAAAGGAAAGAGTTGGATATGGTTTTCATCTGAATTCATGACATAATGGGCTTAATTGACTGGGATTGTGCACTATTGAGCAGTTGACAATTTCCAAACTCCACTGCTTGTATGCACCACAGACAATTGCTGTGAGTGCCATTCTATTAAGTCTGGTATGACACAACCAACTACAGGGAGAGAATATACTCTGAATTGGAACTGATTATCAGCTGGGTTTTGTACTCTAGCAGGAACTCTGTTCATATTGGATGTGCCTCACTACGCTTCCATTAACATGTTACCTGGACTGGGTAACTACCTTCCGAGAATCCGAGTCAGAGGAGGCAAGATGATTTCTCACTGTTTCGGCATTTCTTCCCGGCGTCTCCTTCGGCTCATGTGATGAGCGGCAGGGGAGGGGGAGGGGGGAACTTTAACTCTGTGAGGGCGTCAAAACAGCAGACGCCCTCGTACCTCACTATACCCTCATACCCTCAGTGCAATTTTGGGCCCACTTTGTTCCACAATTATTCAATTTATTCTCAACTTTACTGGGTTTTGTTGGATTTCCACTATTTCTTCTCATTTTTTTCCCCTTCCCTCCTCCATTTCCCGTTCTTGAGCCTTTGAATGCCCGATTCCCCCACTCGATATTTTATCAGGGGGCAACCCCCCCCCCACTGGCTCGCCACTTGTTCTAGGGTTTTGGACTCAAATTTTCACGTTGTGGTTCAATTAGTGTTGCTTATCTTATGGGACACATGGATAATTACCCCCTGCTGTTGTTATTCCCAAGCAGAAAACACCACTAATAGGCGCATACCACTTTTGGCGGTTTTTGCCCCAGCTAAGGAACACTAGCCCTGACATCTGGTCTGACATCCACAGCAGGTGGGCTCGGGCCAAGATGTTGGGATCATTCAAATGCCCCCCCCCTCCCTAACTAAGCAGCAAGAACAATAACTCACAATCGGTCAATCTATGATGTCCAAATGTTAGGTAGTTTCCATTCCTCAGGCAACGTAACTGGTCAATGGGGGGAACCAGGAAAGCCATATTACAGTCAGATAGAATGAGAACTTGAAGAGGACTAATAATGATGATAATAATATCTTGTTCTTATATAACGCTTTTCACCGCGACGACATGCATCAAAGCACTTTACAGATATTACCCCTGTTTCATTGATTACTTGTCAGTGCACACCTGTGCTGGCATAGGGCAGGCACTTCTTGCCTTGTTTCTCTCCCACCGCAACCATCCATACGTCAACTTTCATCATTCCCCCCTTCCCCAGGGAATTCCCAATACGGTCACCTCACAAGGTTCCCACTTTTACACTTGGTGTGGTGGGCAGTTTCAGGAGACTGTCTTGTCCAACAGCCCTGCAGAATAGTCCTCGGCTTCCGATGAGCTCCGAACATGCAATTAATTGTTTTGCCGTCTGAGCTCTACGACTGAGCTATCCACCTCAAAACAACCAACAACTGCTTTTGATTCACTATAGCATAGGAATAGCAACTCCCTCTCTGTTCCACAATTCTGTAAATTAGGACTTACCTTCCACCATGGTACTTTAGCCACATTGTTGTAAGGCACCTCCACAGAGTAGACCTCCATAGCAAAGTAGATGCATGCAATAGCCAGATGCTGTGGTTTAGTTCTAAGACAGAGATCCACATGATAGCTGTCTCTGAGGAATCCCCAGGCTAGATTACACAGAGGAACTGTCGTCCAAGTCTCCCTGTCTCTCCAGCTTTGAAGAGATTTGAGGTGGTGGACCAGGTACTTGTGGGGGAGGTCGCTGGCCTTCGGGTTGAATGCTAGAATCCTGATAACAAGGAGCTCACTGTGTATCATGCTGTCTCGTAGGTCCCAAAATAACTTGCCAATCACAAGGGGCTTCTCATTCTTGTGAAGAATTCTGAAATTGAACAAAAGGACATAAAAGAAATATCACATACTATCGGTGGGCTGTTATCGACCGTGCTTCATGTGGGAGCGTTCCGAGTACAATATACTATACACAAGGTGCGTGTACTGGCCAAGAAAAATTGAGGACACATAACAAATTGTTTTGAACTTGAATTTGGTTCGGTATTCCGGTACTTTATACATCGAGAAGACCCAAGCTATTATTAGCTGATAGGTTTGTAGAAATGAGATACAGAAGATAATTGTGCACATTGACAGTATATACAGGTAATAACATGAATAGGGCAATAAAGGAACATGCCTTGAAATTTTCAATACAGTAGGTCATTAAAATGTTCAGCACTACAACGACGATCCAAAACAAGTACCTTGACGGTAATTGAATTGTCTAGGAGGAGTATATAAAATGCATATTAACAATGGAATATATGATAGTTAATGAATATGACAGGAACCAGGGCCACAAACACTTTTTGTCTCATAGGAGATGAGAATTGGATAGTCTCGTCCAGGACGCACCCCATCTTAATCTGATGTGCTCCTGGGCGGCACTTTATCTGTGAGGAACCAGGGTAGGGTATAACTTAAATTGCAGGAACTTATTCTTCTGGATTATCAGAGCTAGTTCGATGTGTCAAGAGAAAGGGGGTGTAAAGCGCTTGCCACTTTTCTGCTTGGTGAATACAGTGGCATATTGACAGGAGGGGATGAGGTCAGAAACTACATTGAACCAGGTTGACCAATGAATTTTCAACACAAAACATTATAGATCAGTAGAGTTAACAGCTGTTGTCATCAAATACAAAACATGTGTCTAGGGGCCCATAAATTGCATTCATTTGCCAATACATGTAGGCAGGATGAGGCAATAATGAGGGGACATTTCCCTCAGCTCCCGACCTCAAATCCCCCGGCCCCTCCAAGGCAAAATCTCTTGGTACGCCAGTGGTGAACATAGCCCTAGATATTTATAAAGTAAAATACCTACAGTATACCTCAGTGCAGGATAGTGAGGAAATGTTAACAACAATTGAAGTGATACCTGTAACAGACATTGAGGATATCCCTCAGCTTGCAGAACTCTTCCTCAATTTTTGTAAGCCAGGTAGATGGCAGTGCACCAATCAAGTATGGGTCATAGTCCTGGGCCTGACAACGAGAGAAGAACCGGTGGTAGATGGTACACGCAGATGCACTGGTCGTGGAGTCAAGGTGAAGATGATAAGGCCCTCCATGATCTACGGGTACAACCGTGAAGTGAGCCTTTTCACAGTTGGTATGCAAGATTTATTGGAGCTATCGCTTGAAGAGGTGGCCATCATGATTGACAATGTTCCTGGAATGATGGGGATGGTCTCTCATTCCTACAGGAAGACGATTCGGTAAGATAAGATGTGAATCTATCTGTGGGAACAGAACAACATGATGGTGATATATAAAAAAAAAAATCACTAAAGTCCAATGGTAATGTGAAAGATATTTAGAAACTTAGCACACAAGAAGGAAAAACACATCAAAAGCCCACACTCCAAAATTGGGTAAAACAGAAATCTGCCCATCAAAACAGTCCTCTCAAATGTTCCAAGGCTCCCAACTGATTCTGTCTGACATGTGTCCCAATGGATGAGATAATATCACACAAAATAGAAAAAATCATACAGTGATGGGCATATTGTAAACATTAACAGGTTAGACAGACACTTTATTTATATACATGGACAATACAATATGCTGTCAGGCAAGTGCAATACTCCACATTTACCATCCTCCCCCCCCCCCCAATCAATTCATCTTGCTTAGCAGTTCCTAAATCATCACATCTATTACCCCCCAACCCATTAAAAAAGAAAAAAACAACATTACACGGCCCCCCCCCCCCCCCCCCCCCCCCCCCCCCCCCACCTCATGTAAATTACAGTCACCCCTTCAGCCACGACAACAAAAATTTTACTAACAGGGTTCACGGTGAGAAGTGGTCTATCGATTACCAGTAGGTCTGGTTGGTTTGTGCTGGTCGGTGTGGAATTGGAATGTCGGAGACCTGTCATCGCTACCTTACATGACTCAAGATTGAGTTTCATACACTCCAGGGGTTCATTCTCATTCATCTTTAAACTGGGACAGATTGCATACGAACAAGGTAAAAGGGGTTGTGTTTTTTTTTTATAGGGTTTAGCTGTCAAAAAACTGGAGCTCGGTCTTTTACGGGTCTGGGAAAGATAGGGATAGAAAAAGTAATAATTCTAATAATTTCCCTAAGCATTCTTTACCAGCAATTTTCTCTGTCGTCCATTACTTCTGTTAGTTGAATATCACTCTATTCTGATCAATTTGCTGCTCAAAACAAAGAAAGTCGAGGTTAACAGGATCTCACACCTTTTGAAGATGTATTCCACTCAATTTACGATGCAGCCTAAAGCCATACAAATAGCCAAGACGCGAGGTATATAGGCATAAAGACAGTTTACCTCCACTATTTGGCCACTGCAAAGTCATCCCTAAATGACTGAACTTACTGAAGTATATGTGTCTCCTTCAGTTGGAGAATATATTTCTGTAATGAAGTAAGAATGCGTTTTGATTTGACGTTAACCCTCTGGCAAGTCTAAAAAATCGATTCCGCCAATAGTTAGGCTTGTAGGAGCTATAGGCCTATTCCTGCCAGCTAATCACACAACAGTATTACATTCATTCCGAATCCATGGTTACAACAGGCTAATACATCTCGTCTGGTGGCTCTTCTTCATTGACCTCACAGTAGCCTACTATAACATCTGCATTGCATCAACATTATGGGCTACAGTCGAAAAAATGCCATGGCATCACTGGGAACTATGCACATCAGGGACTCTCACACTGAATGTTCAGGACAATCTTGATGATAAAGAGTTTTTAAAAAGTTTTTATCAATAATCAATGGCAATAATGCTGACCATCTGGTCAAGAACTCAATTTCCCAGTAGCCTAATTCAAGGTGCTGGAAAGTTGGGGGGTTTGCTCTCTTCAAATCAGAAGAGCCTCCAGCTCTCAGTGTAAAGCTAGCATAATTGACCAACTGTCTGGCTCCAATACTATAGGCCTCACCTAGTTCTTGAAAAAAATTATTAAAAAGCAATAATTAGACGGTTGCCAAGGTTCACAAATGTATAACACATGGTCTGGAGGGTGCCAGTTTCGCTAAACACCTCCCCTTATACTAACTTAGGCTAGGCGGGGGTGGGAGAGTTAGTGAGCGAGGGTCTGAAGCCGCCAAGACTTTAACTCGCGGGACAGAACCAAGAATTTTAGATGTTTCATTTCATCCACATTCATAGAGGTGAAACACCGATTCCTTAACTTGACAGCCAGTAATGAACTGGAGCCTTTGATAATTCCCAAGATTCATTTTTAGGATCCTCACGCCGGGACCCGGAAAACAAAGCTCACTGAAGAAAACCCGGATTTCTTAATAACTGGATATAGCTAGCTAGCTAGCTAGTCAGGTCCTTTTAATACTGCAAAAAGGTACCAATGCAATAGCGCCCTCTATCAGGAAAAGTCAGCGGACCATATGTCGCACACAAGACTGCTGATTAATTATTATATACACTTGTTTCGGAATACGACGATAATAAACTCTAAAGATTCACCGATCATTACGGAAAAGCAGAAACATCATAGTTAGTTCGAAAATAAAAATCGATTGCGTCTGAAGAAACGACGTCATCTAGGCGTGAACTTGTGAAGTATAACATAGCGAACTAGAACTATTAAATGGGTGGATCTAGGACTAGAGGAGGCTGTCAACGGAACATATTATATATATTTTTAATGGGTCATGTCGCCCATATCACGTCATGACACTATGTTGGTGAGGGCGCTGTTGGTCATAGCAACATGGCTCACACTGACTTCTGCTCTGCATAGGAGCTCCGATACATTGGCTGTATACATATTGATTGTGGAGTGGCGCACTGCAAAAATCCGCGAGTGGTGTACATTAAGCAGCAGGTAATCGGTATATATTTCACACGACCCGGTTTTTGTCGTTGTTAGAACCTGTTAGTTTCAAATATTGGATCGACCAAACCAGTACGTGGTATTTCATCCCATAGCTATATGGATACTAACAGTAAACTAACATTCCAATAAAACGCACCTACTATTTTCCAACTACAGAAAATTTTAAAAGAGCCCTACAAGACCTTCGACATATTACAAGGCGGCCCATCACACCTAAATTTTAGCAGTGTCTCCACGAGGCGGGCGAGCGCGGGTCAGTTGTTTCGACGGGGAAATCATTGGATAGTCAGAGAGTGGTGTGTGGCGGTCGCGTTATCTGAGCAAAAGAACCAAGCTCCGTTTTTTTGGCTCTATTGGGCTTCCGGTCTTGTTATATTCTAGTAAAGCCTGAACGCTCACTGCTGGGCTAAGACGGCGATTGGATTCCTTTTTCGACTACTTCACTTCGTCGCATCCTCGTTACCCGCTGGCAGGATCACGTATCTAATATTCTCGGGGAGGCGGGTATGGTAAGGTTAGCTGCCTGATTCGCGATCGTCACTTGTTACTGCGGCTTCTTGGGTATATGTCTTTGAGAAGACCTAATTTCGAAAAATTTCGCTACGCTGCGCGGCAACTAATGGTGCTGCTTCGATTGGATAATATGACGCCGCTTGAACATACTGTGCAAGTCTTGACAATTTTTTCTTCAAGTCACTACATGGAAATGGCCATCCGGAGCTCGCCGTGCATCTGAGAAGACCGTCATTTGAAGTTTTCGCTGAGCCTTGCGGCAACCAATGGTGCCGCTCGCTGGGATATATATAATCGTGGCTGAATTGAAATTCTTTTTGAGATGTTATTTTCATATTTCTGAATGACAATGACCTCTGGAGCTCCCCAGTTGGCAACGGAGAAAACACTTCATCGAGCTGTCGAGTCAGGGCAATTAATTGGCTGGTTGTCGCGCAGCTCAGCTCAGAGAGGATCGCGATCGACATGACGTCAGTGGCACCACAATATATTGTAAATATTGTGGCGGCCCTCGAAAACCCATCATGGGATTGGGGATTGAACCCCTGGTTAAATCCTTCCAGGCCTCTGTGATGCATAACTAAAGAGGGTAAAAGAAGTGAATGAGCCAGAAGCCTAGCAACTGAAATTTTCGGAAGTCTCCAGTAATAGAGTATTGAATTTTTTTTTTTTTTTTTTTTTTTTTTTTTTTTTAATTTTAGGGTGCTGCTTCATAAGGCACGGAAAGTGGAAGTGATTTTCCTGCTATCTGACGAATCTTGTGTGTAGTTGCGCGCCAACCCGTAGTGGCGCTCGGCTGATAGGTCATCACCTGCAACTCCCAATTTCGCACAACGCCCCTAAGCTAGTAGCAGTTTCTTCCGAAGCGGTATGATCATCCTCGTATTGATGAGCATCCAACATAATGACCCTTTCTCAGTCTTCGCTCCTCCTCGTTAAGTCATTGTGCTTCTTCGATTTTAGTGCCGTAGTTAATTTCCAGGCCTCTATTTTGCAAGTTTCAACGGGACCCGGTCTTTGATTACATCTATAGCTGTCAAGTTGTATATTTTGCCGTTGTACCAACCTATGTCATCCGCGCGTACGGCTGTGGTCTGTCGAAAAGGGCTTGATGATAAATGAAGGTTTGGAGTATGAAAGTTCGACCATGATTGGTGGGAGGGTGTATTCGTAAGCTCAATTTCGGCCGTAGTTAAATTACCCGATGTTATTTTAGTGCCTTCGCTGTATACAGCGTAAACAGCCTTTGGGGAACCCCAATATTTGAAGTGAACGATCTTCCGTGGCCCAGTTCTAACTCTTACAGTCCTTTACAACCTGAGTTGAGATGAGATGGAGGTTCGTCGGGATTCAGTATGACTTTCAAGGACCGGTCGTCGACGAATTTTCCGCATCAACTTGTCGAAAGCCTTGCACCTATTCAGCAGCCCCCAAAAGGGACTCTGATCTCATAAAAGCTGGAAGTAACAGCCTTTTCGGCTGGAGTTGCTACCGTGAGATGAGCTCCGGGGCTGCGTCCACCCATAAGCCGCTTGGGTAATTAGAGTTTCGAGGTATATCACAGGTGTTATGTATACAGGAGTTAGTGGACTCTGAAAGAACAGCTGAAACGAATAGACGTCTGCCAAAGGAATCTATTGAGGAAAACTGAACTACAGTCAAATTGACCATACACCATTCAAAAAGGAACTGTACAACTTGTACAGGAGAACCGAAACAGGAAGCATGGAGTGTCAAAAATAGAAAAAGACGATGCTGAAGTGGCTGGGTCACCTAATGAGACTTCAAGAAATAACACCTGTGAAACAAGCTATGACGAGAAGCACTAAGACCAGTGAAGAAGAGACAAAGAGGACGGACCCAATATACATGCTCAAACAACGTGATCAACAAGCAAATGAGCAGTGGCGTCACCAGGGCTTTTCAAAACTGGGGGCGAGGGGGGGCAAAAGGGGGGCACAGACATTTTGTGGGGGGGGGGGCAAAAGAATACCATCTGAGCGTAGCGCCCCTAGAGGTTATCGCGGAGCGTACAAGAGAAATTTTGTTGTGCAGGCCCACCAGATGGCCGGAAATGACCTTTCCCGAGCGTTTTTAGGCTGCATGTACCAAGCCTAAAATTTGGGCATTTTGTGATCACAAATTCTGGAATCCGGTTGAAAATTTTAACATTTTGTCAGACCTCGGTCTTAGCGCTGCCCGATTTTTGGCCAGAATATTCAATAATTTGTGCTCTACACACACTACTGTTCACCATGCGCGCAAAGCGCGCAATTTTCTCTAGGTTTTTTGGCCTTTCTTGTGATACTTTTCGTTGTGTTTTGCCAGTCTATTTCAAACTGGTAGTCGAATCTGCCTACAGCATATTTTTTTTCGAAAATCACAAATCTCACTTGGGGGGTACACGGTGGGGGGGGGACAAGTTTTCCCGAGGTGGGCACGTTCCCCTCCCCACTTAGTCGCCGCTACTGCAGTTGAGACCCGTGAGAACCAAACTATGTTACTCCCCATTGGAACTGATGCAAAACAAAGCTATATTGACATCAATCTTTTGACGGAGGCGCCCAGTGCCGACCAACGGCGGAAGCGCATAGCGGCTGCAGACCGACGATGAAAAAAGATGCACTTCTTGAATGTTATATATAGTTCATTGATCGGGTGTCGCGAATTTATTCCAGAATAACAACAACATTCCAATTTTCATCTTTAACTCCAATTTACTTGATAGTTTGAAAGACTGCCATCGCAGACATTTCCCGTCGCTTCATATCTCCCCTGGTGTCCAGTTTGCTTCCCCGGGGTATTATAATGGCCACTCAGCATCTCACCTCTCCGGGCACCCGACTTCCAGTTTATAACAAGACTTCGTGGTAGCGGCTGTTCTTTTTTTTGTCAATGATCAATCGAACGTCTGCTTTCATGCCATCTACATTTTCATTGGTTCAATTTCCCCCTATTATTTTACACTGCTGTTATGAATGCTGAGTTTTGTGATATCCGTCTGCTTTCTTCGTTCTGGAATCAGTATTCTGACAATTTAATTCTTTTGCCACTTCCTTAGGATCTAGGTGCCTGAATGATAAAAGAAAAAGTGTACAGGTAACACAACCTGCTTTTGGAGAGTGCACCACCAAGAAAGTGAACATTCATACAGTATCTTGTGGAAAGCGTTCGGTGGTGTCACCTATTTAACACAACACGGCGCATGCGTACGCGCTTATACGATCCATAGCTGGCCAATTTATTTGCGCAAAGTTCAAATTGCATTGCATGATTGGAAGTCATCTTGGAGAATTTTTTTTGACTTATTTAACTGAAGCTATGAACTCAATCAGCTCGGAGTTTACTGCTGTCACAATTGAAGAAACATGGCAACCAGCTGTCATACCACACATTATTGTATTTTTGAATGTTGGTGCTTCTACAGTGCTCTCGGTTTTTCACTTCAGCATAACTTTCACTAACGTTAGGCCTAGCCTGTTAATAGCCTTGCCTAAGCCTCTTGCAGGCTTGCCTAACGAATACTAGTTCAGTTCATGTATTTTTGTTTCTTCTTCTTCACTACTATTTACACATTACTATCACTAGCGATCTTTCTTGGAATGATAATAAACCAAATTGCTGCCGCAGCGCTGCTAGCCTAACCGTTCGCTTGCTTTTGTTACATGAGGAACCTGACCTCAGGCAGATCAAGATGCTGGGGAGTTGGTATGTTGGCCTAGGCCTAGGCCTATATGACCTTATTTGGATATACTTCAAGCGTGTGGGATTCTTATATCGCTGCATCAATTAATACCCCTGAGTCAGGCCAGCGTAGGTTGCTAGAATCTGCCTGAAGGACTTTGACGGGGGGGGGGGGGGGTCAAATGGCAGTAGGTCAGGGTTATAGTCATTGACAAGAGGTGAACAGAATTCAAACTTAAGTATGAAATCCTGGCTAACAGAATCTCTCAACACAAGGATGTAGCTAGCTAGGTCATGTTGAGGACATCGGCCATGGATAAATAATGGACTGATGAGGGAGGACATGCTTTCTGAATTCATTTAGGGGTCGTGATGAAGATCACCTGTTTCAGTATCTTTAACATTAAATATAGGCCTATTACAGACAGTGTTGGAGTCGAGTCCAGCTAATCCGAGTCCGAATCCAAGACCGAGTCCTCAGCAGCCGAGTCCAAGACCGAGTCCTCAACATCCGAGTCAAGGCCGAGTCCTTTTGTTGTCCGAGTCCGAGTCCCTATTAACACTTGGCATTTGCATAAAACATAGCCTATAATTTGGCTTCAATACAAGTTATTGCAGTTAGAATCCTGCATCCCCGGGGAGACTGTATAAGATAATAAGCACAATCATCCATGCGAAATTAAATATTGAAGTTTCCAAACTTCCTATCCAAGAGCTGGATGCTCATCATCAAGAAGTTCATAGCAATGGCCCCTGTAATTGCAATGTAACAATGCCAAAACTAACAGAATAAATGACCTAAACAATCCATATAACCCTACGTCTCTCTCCGCCTGCCTACCTACTATTTGGAAACCATGTAATTTCCATACCGCAGTTAGGCATAAAGTATTTTTCATTGCATTTCAAGAACATCACAATTTCCACCATCTTTGCAGACCGTGCGGCAAGTGCTGCATGTTCTCCTGTGCTGTGCATGTGACACATTCGCTGATAGCCGTTCCAGCCTGTACAGCTTAGTCATATTGGCTAATTCCAATGTGGTCTGAGCAAATTGGGACATGACAAAAAGACAGCGCAGTATGTTCATATGTGTTTCTGAATATCAGTGTTAGTGTTAGATTTTGCATTATTCTTCCTCAGGATTTTTGCCAAGGATTTTTTGAGCGGTTCTTGAACTGGATCGGGACCGAGTCCTGAGTCCAGCAGCCGAAACCGAGTCCGAGTCATTGAATCACGAGTCCGAGACCAAGTCCTTCAAAATTGCGTCTCGAGACCGAGACCGGACTCGAGTCCTCCAACACTGATTACAGAGTCCGGGGCACAGGCTATTATGAATCAAATTTTGCACGAAGATATTCAATCCTCTGGAATTGCTGTGTCTGCGCAAGTTGTTACGGATTAGTGTCTTGAGCAATGAATAGTTTTCTTTTTTCTGGATTAGTTTTCTTATAATTGTTTTATAAAATCCTCAGGGCACCTCAATAGAATAACGAAAGGTTGAACTTTTCAAGAATGGTGAGCTCTGAAACTGCACAGAAAAAGCAGCGTGACTGCAGGCTTGAGTAAGAGCAAGCACCACGTTCAAGTTCAAAAAAATTGATAGCCTAAAATTGGAAATAAAGATACAAGAATTATTTCAATTCAGTTAATCAATTCAGTAAAATGATTTTCCGGTAGCATGAGGAATGGCCTTGATTCCCGAAAAAGAAGAACTGCTGGATTGCGCATATTTTTGATTTTCGTATTGCAGAGAAATCGTAACCTTTGCAGTATGCAAGTTAATATAGCATTTCAGTGTGTTGACTAGTATGATCCCCTATATGACCTGTGGACTCTGGCTTACAGGGGTCAAATAAAGTTCACATTATCGGTACCTGTATTACTTTAGATATTATCCATGACACTGTAGGCACCTAACAACTTGATAAAATGCAGAAAGTTTGAATTTTTCAAGGAGGATGAGCCTAATTCCCGAATTAGCGCACGGCTCTCGCTGCAAGACTTGTGAAACATTGAACACTACAAACATTGAAAAACTGATGTCAAGCAGGGTTCCCAGCTTTAACTGGAAAACCTGGAAAGTTCGCTGATTGGAAAAAGAGGCTTTAACTCCCAGGAAAGGCATGAAATTCAGAGCAAAATGCTTCAATTCCTGAGAAAATCATGGAACTTAATTGGTCAAAGACAGCACAGGAGAATTGATTGGCTGAGGTGGCTTTCAAATAAGTGAACGTTTCATCCTGGAATTCTGAAATTTCATATCAATATTTTTTTCTCAAAGTTTACTGATTAGCTCGAAACTCCAGGAAATTGTTTTTCTGTGGGCGAGAATTGCAGAATTGACCTCCATTCCAGAAAAGGATTGTTCGATTAACTGCAAGATTTTAACATTCCTTTTGGCAGGAGAAATCTAACCTTTGCGGTATTCAAATAAATTAGCATTTCGTGTGGTGGTTAGTGTGATCCTCTTGAGTTAAAAAACCTATGGACAAGCTGGCTGCCGGAGTCAACTAAAGTTACTGTAACGTTATCGGTATCTGCATTACTTCAGATATTGATCCATGACAACCTTCAAGAGACAACAAACCACTAAGGCAGGAGGAATTCCTATGTTCTTGTTCAAGTGACCAATAGCTTTAAACATTGAATATGTCCCAATGTTACAGTTTCATGTGTTCTTATATTCAGCAGCCTGAAGTGAGTCATCCAGTGGGAGTGAAGTTGGTTATTGGAGGGGAAGATAAGGTCTTAAGAGCATCAGCTTCTTCCTGACACACGATGGCAAGTTGTTTCTAGTAAGTTTGAAACTTGAAGTCAACAGATGTCATGTACCAGGCAGGACCTTGTTAAAAGGTTGATTCTGGGTGAATATTTAAAACATACCCAGTTGTTGGTCTCTGCAAACTAGAATAATCAAAACATTCCAGCTGCATAGTAATAATGGCAAGAGTTTGTGTGGAACCAGCAGTATGAAAGTGTTCAGTACATAACAGCCTTGTTTATTTCAACCAAATACAGTAGATTACTGTACAACAAATTTGAACAATATACTTTTTCCAAATGCAGCTCTACTCATCAGCCCTGAGATAGCCGAGTGTCAAGACCCTCATTTTCACAAAAAAAATGCAAAAATAAAAACATGCAAGACTATGCCAGAACCTGAATATACTGAAGAGCAAGAGTAGCCCTGTTTGTGCCTAGAGCTTATTCTAATAATGTGAGAACTGCTTTAATACAACATAAACATTGCATTTGGACTTGTCACTATATGTTTGTAGCTCTAACAAGGACATTTAGGGACTAGGACTTATACAAACGAAGTAGCTCTCCTTGTGAAAAAGTATCCCAGGGGAATCTGGATGTACTTATGGGCAATATCAGCAATCTGATAGATGATGGTAGAGGATATGTGGTTCACCATAATCTAGCAGGGCAGAGCCAATAAATGCTACTGTAGATAGAAATCAGATTAACTCATTCAGCAGAGCTCCAAACTGGTGATCCAGAGGCTGTGAGTCCACAAGTGACCAATCAGCTTCTTGACATACTCTTGAGCAACCAAGGTGCTTCATCTCCATCCAGGTGCTAAAAGGGAACCTGTGAGGAAATTGAGTAGAACTGGAGCTGTGTTCAGCGCTGCCACTATACTCTACGAGATTGTTGGAGTGCGTACATATGACGTGGTATATCTGCAAGTGTCTGGACATGAAGTAATGAGACATGTTCAAATACCCAGATCCCACAGGGAGGACATAATCATAATGATCTTGATTCTCCACCGACAGTAGGCTCCAACCAAAGTTTCCAATTCCAGGTAACCACAATTGTCAGTGCTTCTCTCTTTAAGTACAGTTAGCAGGGATACAGAAAGACCTATTTGTCAAGGATGCATTGTTTCATGTCCTCATCTTTGTTTCCCTTCTAACTAGAGGAACCCCAAATTGGAGCGTAAAAATAAAGGGAAATAGGGATACCTACAAGTGTTGACTTCAAATCCAACATGAAACAACTTGGTGAGGATTTCCAGTTTTGAATTTATTATACTGTATGCACTGAATTGACTATATCTGTCTGTCTGTCCACCCGTAATTCGAGTCGAGTTGCTACTTCTAGTTTGTCTTGGTCACATTGATCATTGAGTGCAGGGGCATCTGGTGTGTTCAGAAAGTTTTGGGTCCAGGGCCCGGGTCATCAGTCAAATGACATGAAGGGGCACAATGGGTCATGATGTGGAAAACTACAAAACCTACTTCTGCAGATTAGGTCGGATTGCCATGATACATGACCATGTAATCATTGATTAGTGGTGCATTGTACATACAGGAATTGGAGGTGAAAGGTCATTAAAAGGGGGGTATTAGGCAAATATGTTCAAATTGTAAAACAATATGCCAATTGCATGTTTTTTGGGTCCTTAAATACTCATGCTTCAATTCAATGGATCTTGACCATACTTGGTCACAATGTCTATTGACCAATGGGTCATCATTGACCACCGAGGTCAAGGTCAAATGGCAAACGGGCACAATGGACCATGATGTGGAAAACTGCAAAACGTTACTCCTCCTGCAGATTAGGTCAGATTGCCATGATATGTGAACAGTATAATCATTTACTGGTAGTACTTGTGCATCCCACAGGAATGTAGGTGGAAGGTGATTAAAAGGGGGGGGGGGGGGGTGGGGTGGTAGGGTGGTCGGTAGGGGGGGTACTGGGACAAATTTCTTCAAATTGTAGAATAAATGCAATTTTGGTGTTGTTGGCCCTTAAATGCTCATTGATTTGATGACATGACCAGAGTTGGAATCATATTCATTGACTGCGCGGTTGGTGACATTTGACCACCCAAAGGGCAAGGTCAAGGTCATTGAGGGAGCCTATTTGGCCATTGTGTGAAAAAATATGCCTCTGTGGGAACCATTTCTTTTGTTGCATTGAGAGATGTGTTGTTTTCTCCTTTCCCAGCCTCTGGTGGAATGGATTCCTGTCTGATGGTCTGGAACTTCAAGGCACAGATGAGAGCTTTCAGATTTGTGGGTCATAAGGTACAGCCAGTCTTGACAAGTGGCATAGAAAACAGTTGCAGGATAATAGGTTGACATACAGTTCTACATGCAGTGCACATGCTCATCCTCTCACTTGGCCTTTGAGCCAGTCTGGTGCTAAATCATGTCAGTAAACCCAAGTAAAAACCGCAGTGCTTTTAGCATTAGCAACTGATAAAATGGCAATGAGCACTGTTTGTTAAACCAGACTGGTACAATTATCGGCATAAAATGATATTTACTTTATTTGCGCCTCACCAAATGACCGTGGTGCCTTGTTTTTAACCATTTAATCTCTGTTGGCTGTAAGCATATTTTTAGGAATTAAATATTAACTTAACTTCAGTATTTAATGTGGTAAACCAAGTAGTCATCCCAATCTTTTTCATTAGTGGAAATATATTAAAGATGGATTGTCGTCAATTAAAATAAATTGTAAACAATATACTGAACCAAGCAATTTAGATAAATTGAAACCAAATGGTATTTCCACCATTTTTTCCGTCCAAATAAAATTGATATAATGATATTGAAAGTATGTGATTCCGATATACAGAGTTGTGCTGCACATTACGATATTTTGTCGTGACGTCATGCAAAATTCGCCGTCGCATGTTCGCTGGACGCTAGCAGACGACAATCCATCTTTAAGTGGAGAGGCAATGCAGTCCAATGCTTGTAACTATTTGAAGAGAAAGAATTCTCTCTGCGAGCTACACTGAAGAAAAGCAATGGCATTTGTATGTGTAACATTGTACAGGTGTATTGGCAACATGTAGTTTGTGTTACTCTATCTTTAGATTGTAGGAAAGCTGAAGATACAAATTTTAGGTAGAGCACCGGATGTGGACACTGCCCCAGTATGTGTGCATGTAGTATCACGTCACTCAAGGAATGCAATGGCCTTACAGCACGGGTTGGGGGACATTTTGTCCTCTAGGCTATAGGTAGAGTGACTGATGCCGAAAGTCCTGTTGTACATGCCTTGCACATAGACATACCAAAGTTACAAAAACATGACATGTTGCATCGTTTGTCTATCTCCAATTCCTACATAGCAGCGTCAATCCAGTATTTAGGCGCATTATCGTTGGATTGCCAGGGCTGGTTCAGAAGTGGTAGAGAAAGGTCAGCATAAGAGTCGGCATAAAGTTTTGCTCTCTATATACTATGCAGGCTGTTTCAGTTACTGTAAGATAATAACAGTCTTTGGAAATGGAGCCTGTTTTGGACTATGTTTTTATGTCATGTTCTGCATTAGCAATTGCAACTGGAAAATGGCAGTGATCCCTGTCTGGTAAACCATAGGGGTTCACATTATGGCATGGAATAATATTTAAATCATCCAATAATATATTGATGGATGAGATAGCTATTGCCCATTGCAATGTGAATTCAACACCTGTCCACAGTTGCAAGGGTGCTTGCTCACCATTAAGCAGTTCAGGGGGCATTATGGTTTATTTTTCAACTATTACCACTCTCTGAAAATGTAACCAATTCATCTCATTTTCCACTTAGGGAATAATGAACAGATATGAGGGCCTTTGTTGCAGAATTAAAAACCAGGATGACGTCATAATATGAGGTTAGAAATGCCCTTGGCGCAGCCGAGGGCTTTTCCCTACTATTATGATGTCAAACCGGTTTTAATTCGAAAACAAAGGCCCAAGTATCTATTAATTATTCCCATTCATAGAATACCCATTCACTTTACATATTGTTCCATACGAAAAGTGTGATATTAATGCCTAAAATTGGCAGCAAAACAATTCAAGGAGTGTTCGATAAACTGTACAAGCTACACGCGCGCGTGAAACTTATGCATCGCGTATCGTGTTTGCGATAGCTAAACCGCGGTCAAATTACTGCGCGCGGGGACTTTGGGGTATATCTGAATGCAAAGGCATTGCGTGTCGCACGCTCATCCTTATTGGTCAGCCGGTGGTTAGTATCAGACATTAGAACCGGTTATAATTCACTTTCACACACTAATTGTACATACATAGGTTACGTGGTGTTTATGACTATGTTATTGTTGATAATATGGGGGAGAAGTTTCACGCGTCATGTGTCATTTTTGTCAAGGGTATTTGAAAGATTGTTCTGCACACTGTTTGTGCGACATGTCAACTGCCAGTGTACCCCTATGACCTTTGACACCTTATCATAATAATCTCATTAATAATTATAGTCCTGCTTGAACGATCATCTAAGAGATTTAGAATGCAAATTACATTGTTTGTCTCACATGCATTCACATACAGCCAAACTAACATTTTTGTCATACCCTGATGGAGCCTGTTGTTTTTTACTTAACACTAATTGATTCCACTAGTGATTGAATACTGCCACATTCCCAGTATCCCTCTTACTGTGTTGTCACAGGATGCTGTTTTATCAGTGAATTTCTCACCTTCCGGGCATCTTGTTGCATCTGCATCGCGGGATAAGACGGTCAGATTGTGGATTCCGAGGCAGTGTTGAAGTACCCAAATCGCTCCAGCACTTTACAGTTGGTTTGGCAGATATTAGGCACTTAGATATAAGGTGGAGGATTGTAGATTAGGCCTCATTACTGATAGTCCATCAGAAGTGATGACTAAACTTGTACTCTCAAACAAGACACTGTATCGTGTGTTGTAAAACATCTATTAAATCATTTCAAGGTAGCAAACGAGTATGTGTTGTCGTCCTCTTGAAAGAAACTTGCTGTATTAGCTCAAAATGGTTGTGAGTAACTGTTTCAGGGCTGTCATTTGGTGTCTTCAGAACACCAAGGATAGCTGTTCTCCTGCCCACTATCATGCTGCCGTAAACCATGAGCTCACATCTCATTCATGTCTCAAGATAATAACTGTTCCTGTCCATTTTCCTACTGCCATAAACCATGAGCTCACAGCTCATCATGTCTCAAGATGTGAAGATAACTGTTCCTGTCCATTTTCCTACTGCCATAAACCATGAGCTCACAGCTCATTCATTCTCAAGATGTGATGATAACTGTTCCTGTCCATTATCATACTGCCATAAACCATGAGGCTCACAGCTCATTCAGGTCTCAAGATGTGATGATAACTGTTCCTGTTCATTATCTGACTGCCATCAACCATGAGCTCACAGCTCATCATGTCTCAAGATGTGAAGATAACTGTTCCTGTCCATTATCATATTGCTGTAAACCATGAGCTCACAGCTTATTCATGTCTCAAGATGTGAAGATAACTGTCCTGTCCATTATCATACTGCCATAAACCATGAGATCACAGCTCATTCATGTCTCAAAATATGAAGGTAACTGTTCCTGTCCATTATCATTCTGCAGTGAACCTAAGCTCACAGCTCATCATGTCTCAAGATGTGATGATAACTGTTCCTGTCCATTATCCTACTGCCATAAACCATGAGCTCACAGCTCATTCATGTCTCAAGATGTGAAGATAACTGTTCCTGTCCATTATCATATTGCTGTAAACCATGAGCTCACGCTCATTCATGTCTCAAGATAATAACTGTTCCTCTCCATTATCATACTGCAGTGAACCATGAGCTCACCGCTCATTCATGTCTCAAGATGTGAAGATAACTGTTCCTGTTCATTGTCATACTGCTATAAACCATGAGCTCACCGCTCATTCATGTCTCAAGATGTGATGATAATTGTTCCTGTCCATTGTCATACTGCAGTGACCATGAGCTCACAGCTCATCATGTCTCAAGATGTGATGATAACTGTTCCTGTTCATTGTCATACTGCTATAAACCATGAGCTCACACCTCATGTCCCAAGATGATAACTGTTCCTGTCCATTATCATACTGCAGTGAACCATAAGCTCACAGCTCATTCATGTCTCAAAATGTGAAGATAACTGTTCTTGTCCATTATCCTACTGCCATAAACCATGAGCTCACATCTCATTCATGTCTCAAGATGTGAAAATAACTGTTCCTGTCCATTATCATACTGCATTATTCAACCATGAGCTCACAGCTCATTCATGTCTCAATATGTGAAGATAACTGTTCCTGTCCATTATCCTACTACCATAAACCATGAGCTCACAGCTTATTCATGTCTCAAGATGTGATGATTAGTGTACCTGTCCATTATCATACTGCAGTGAACCATGAGCTCACAGCTCATTCATGTCTCAATATGTGAAGATAACTGTTCCTGTTCATTATCTGACTGCCATCAACCATGAGCTCACACCTCATGTCCCAAGATGATAACTGTTCCTGTCCATTATCATATTGCTGTAAACCATGAGCTCACAGCTCATTCATGTCTCAAAATATGAAGGTAACTGTTCCTGTCCATATCATACTGCAGTGACCATGAGCTCACAGCTTATTCATGTCTCAAGATGTGAAGATAACTGTCCTGTCCATTATCATACTGCCATAAACCAGGAGCTCACAGCTCATTCATGTCTCAAGATGTGAAGATAACTGTTCCTGTCCATTATCATATTGCTGTAAACCATGAGCTCACAGCTCATTCATGTCTCAAGATAATAACTGTTCCTGTCCATTATCATACTGCAGTGAACCATAAGCTCACAGCTCATTCATGTCTCAAGATGTGAAGATAACTGTTCCTGTCCATTATCCTACTACCATAAACCATGAGCTCACAGCTCATTCATGTCTCAAAATGTGATGGGGGGGGGGGGGGGGGGGGGGGGGGGGGTTAAGTGTCTCCATGTCCACGCTGTGAACCATGAGCTCACAGCTCATTCATGTATCAAGATGTGATGATAACTGTTCCTGTTCATTGTCATACTGCTATAAACCATGAGCTCACATCTCATTCATGTCTCAAGATAATAACTGTTCCTGTCCATTATCATACTGCAGTGAACCATAAGCTCACAGCTCATTCATGTCTCAGATGTGAAGATAACTGTTCCTGTCCATTATCCTACTGCCATAAACCATGAGCTCACAGCTCATTCATGTCTCAAGATGTGAAGATAACTGTTTCTGTCCATTTTCCTACTGCCATAAACCAGAGCTCACAGCTCATCATGTCTCAAGATGTGATGATAACTGTTCCTGTCCATTATCATACTGCCATAAACCATGAGATCACAGTCATTATGTCTCAAGATGTGAAAATAACTGTTCCTGTCCATATCATACTGCCATAATCCATGAGCTCACAGCTCATCATGTCTCAAGATGTGAAAATAACTGTTCCTGTCCATTATCATACTGCCATAATCCATGAGCTCACAGCTCATTCAGGTCTCAAGATGTGAAAATAACTGTTCCTGTCCATTATCATACTGCAGTGAACCATGAGCTCACAGCTCATCATGTCTCAAGATGTGAGCAACATCCCAAATCCAAAGGAAAAGCAGCATTTTCCTGTGTTTACTGTACCTGCATGACCTCACTATTGAACCATATGTGGTGTCAGATATCAGAATATCATGGGAAAGTGATATTTCGTACATTTCTTCGACAAGCAATAGTCCTTAGATATCCAGGTCATGGTTTTGCTTCGAATGACAGAGTTCAGTTGGCAAACTGTCGAAACGAAGCGTCAGCAATTTTCTAATTGGTGTCATTCAGTTGCCATTGCAATTGTGCAAGATTTTCCAAACAATAACCCAGGAACACAAAAAAAGTATTATTCATGTATGTAGACTTCCATTTTCTTCTGCAGAAAAGGAGAATCAACGGTATTCAAGGCTCACACAGCAACTGTCCGCAGTGTCCAGTTTTCTAATGATGGTCAACAGTTACTGACCTGCTCCGATGACAAGACGTTGAAGGTAAGGCCATGTCCCTCATATGTAGCACACAATCCCCTTCCCCTCCCTCCCTACCTTCCTTCTTTATTTAGGGATTGAATGCTTGCAAAGGCTCCAACATAATCATTTAAAAGGCCTGATTTCGAGTTTGAAATCCCCTCAGGGTTCTTGTTGCGGATGGTCGAGTTCTCCCTGGATGCCGTCAGAGTCTATCTGAGGCACATAACGTGTACGATTGGTTGCATCATTGAAGTACTTACAAGAGAATTTCTTCACATTGGCAACCATGAAACCAACCCCATACATGAGATGTGAGATTCAACATGTTGAATTCATTCGGTACTAAACACGTTCACATGGTCCCCCCATATTGTGCTATATCACACAGGTCTTGCCACATTTCCCCACTTGTATTAGCAAAGATTTGCTTCAGGTTCAGATAACCTCTATGTAATAGTGAGTGACAAAATGCATCACCTATGTTACATTTACATGATCATTATACTTTGAAGATCATGCAATGATCAATAGAAGTCTTGCTGCATGGAGATAATAGCAGAACAGGGGAAAGATGAATAGTCAACTGAATGTGCTGTGTGGTACATGGTATAAATGGTACATCCACAGTGTAGAGCAGGAATGAGAGCATTGTAGCACTATAAGATTGTCGTCTCCCCATCTATCAGGAAGCAGCGACTCATGGATTCCTGCATGATCGGTATGTTGGTCCCTTCTGCTGGTTTACCTTTCAGGAACACTGCCGTAGCGATACTAAGTATGGAAAGTGAGGAGATATTAAATATGTGCCGTTGTTTTTATTTTTCTCAGGTCTGCAGTGCATCGACAATAAGTTTCAGTTTTCGTTGTAGCCGCACATGAACTGGGTGCGCAGTGCCAAGTGGTCTCCAACGGGCAGACTGATAGTATCGGGGAGTGACGACAAGACTATTAAACTGTGGGACCGCAACAGTAAAGAATGTATCCATACTTTCTTTGAGCATGGAGGGTGAGTGAATACCCTGCTGGGACAGTAAGCCTGACTCATTTCAAGGTCAAATGGTCTAGTTCACAGTTGCATTTTAATGTTGTAATAGTAATAAAATTGCGTCTTAGGTCACAGAGATACCCCATGGGCACACTCTGCATAAACGGTGTACAGAAAAAAAAATTAGGCAGAAGAATGGCAAAATGGTGTCAGTGACGCTTTGCGAGCAATATTCCGGTGCAAATTCCGACGAGCAGTCAGCTGGACGTTTTTCCCTTGGTGTCTGTACTTGCAGTTACGATGGATGAGATCTTGGTCCTCATTTCATGGTCCCGTTCTAATGCAGTGGACTTTCTGGGATATTAGGGGTATTTGCTGCGGGATATTGCAATAAGTCTCGTCTGGTGGCTGTGAGTCAGTCCCTTGAACTTGAATTTTCGCTCCTCCGAGGTTTCCGAGAAAGTAGGTCAGGACACCTGGAAGTTCCAACTGCATTGGTGTCCTTCGGACGGGACATAAACGGCGGTCCCGAGAGCAGGCTGGAATTGGTTACATCCCGGCCTTGATATTATCCCAGCACTAGTGGAGAAGAGAAGTCGAGTTATTGCTGGTGCTCATCTGAGATAAATAGGCCAGGGTTCCCTTTCCTTGATGAGCCCTTACTGGCTTCCTGAATATCCTGAATCCATGGACTTCAAATCAAACTAATTTAAGCCCAAAAAAGGAGACATGCATTTGCTGCACATACACTATATCCCTTGACCGAGGTCATCACAGCTGGGCCATTGTTACATGCTGGGTGTATAGGTTGCTCTCTCCGATTTTGGATTTAATTCTGCCCTAAAATGACACCACTTCATCATGACCCAATGTAGTTTACATGTACCATTAATCAAATCTGACAATTTTTAAAATTGGTATATATATATATATATATATATATATATATATATATATATATAGTTATATGCAGGCCAAAGTGTTTCTGTGTCATAGTACATGGAAGGTTCACTGAGGAGTGCGATGGCAGATTATCTCTTATGTTTAATATCAAACAATAGTGCGTTTCACTCTCTTCGTTTCTTCTCACTCTTTAGTTTTGTCACCTCTGTGGCATTTCATCCAGTGGGACAATGTATAGCAGCAAGCTGGTACCGCGACAGTACAGTTCACAGTATTGGCTAATATAACGATTAACAGTTATTAGCAACAGCATTCCCAAGGTAAACAAAACAGTCAGTAACCCTATAGCCATGTGGCAATAATTGTTCTTGAAGGGCAGGTGTCATGAGGTATCATTATAATTTTGCAGGGCTGGAATTTAGAAGTACGATACCATTTTCCCTCCTTGCGCCAAGTGTGACTTATGGAGAACACAAGAGGCCAAAGTATGCTACGTACTCCAACCTGTTGGGCATGTTGGCCTGCATGTGACTTTTAATATTATATAGTTTTACAAATGCTGAAGTGGCTCTTGATTCTCCAAATTGAAAAAAACCCAGATGACCTAAAACTTAGAATCAGGGCCCACGAACATACTGACTATGCAGAATTATGACAAAGTGGTTTTTATTTGGAACACCATATAGTCATGTGGCCCTAGCAAAATAGCAATTGTCTGAAGTCTATAACTTGTTTGCCAAAACAAGCAACACACATGGTTGATCAAATCATTTGTTTTGCAAAACACTGTTTCACTGATGCAAAATGTAAAATTTTGGTCTTAGTCTATTAGCTTGTATTGCAGGTTGGGTTTCGTAAGGAAAGGGTCAGGAAGGAATTGAGTCCTCATGAACGACCTTAAAACCACAACAACCCAGAAAAGAACAACAGAACGCGAAGATTCTCTCACAATTCCTGAAAAAACAAGTCAAGGACTGTTTCTTAAGGCATCAACACTGTTGAGCAAACAACATCGCAGGGAGGCTATTACGCTCATAAACCCATCTTTGCGAAAAGAAATACTTCCGTTTACTAATTGCAAATTCCACCCATGAAGCTTGAGGACAATTAGCCCCATAGGTGGTAACAGTAGAAGTCGAAGAAAAGAAAGGTAATCGAGCCATTGACAATTTCGACATCCTGAATAAAATCAACACCAAATTGCCTTTTCTCCATTGAAGTAAAGACCAATTGCACTTTAATTTTCTATCGTAGCAATCTTGCAGACTTGAACTAATATGTGCCCTCCTTCAAACGTTCTCAATTAGCAACCTATATATCCTTAGCATAATAAGGATTCCACACTTGACTGTAATACTCCAGGTGAGGTCTTACAGTACTTAACAGCCCTGAAAAATGTCTTGTCAAGAAAAAAGAAATCAGTTTATTGATGCCCAGAATCCAATTACATTCCTAGGAGCTTCCGCACACTGCTTGGAAGGTTTCAATGTAGAATGAAATACAAAACCAAGATCTTGTTCAGAATACCACATGAGTTCTTGCATGAAGTTGAACATGCGTGGGCGTTATGATCGGCGAATGCACCACTTTGCATCATCGGTTTTTTTTTTTTGTTTTTTTTTTAATTTTTTTAATTTTAATGTTTGGTCGAAAAACATTCGCTAATTGGAAGACCATTCCGAGATTCATTACACCCTTTGAACAATTGCAAAACATCATCAGTCAAAGTAGCTTCCTGAAACAACTTTGTGTCATCCACAAATTTTGACTTTAGATTTGTACAGAATCTTTAGATCATATTAATAAGCCAAAAAAAGGTTGAGGGACCAAGAACCGACCTGACGAACACACGGGTGGACCTTCTCCAGGTGGAAAAATGCCATTCATGACAACTCTCTGGGCCCTATTGTGGAGCCACATTCAGGAACATTGCCGGTAATAACCAAACTCTCCTATTTTAATTTTAGTGGTATATATTTATCTTTGTAATATAACATAGTCAGTCTGCAATTGTGACCATTTTTATATGGAAGAATACCAGTGCTTACTAATTAATAAATTCTTTATCAGCATTTGTAGAAAATTCTGTTTGCCCACCTGAATACCAATGCGGAAATGCTCTCATTTGTTATCTTTCTGTAATTTTGCCATATTTGGTAGCTCATTTGGTGCAGTGAACAGTTTGTCCTTCCATCCCCAGCGTAACTATTAATCACAGCCTCCAACGAGGCCACTCTCAAAATTCTGGGACCCTCTTAAGAGGGAAAAGGCTATATATCTACCACACTCCAGGGCCACCAGGTAAGACTTACAGGATCAGTTAACAGTTTGTCCTTCCATCCCAGTGGAACTATCAACACAGCCTCATAACATCAAGATTTGACCTCTTAGAGGGCAGGCTATTCTACACACTCCATGGCAACTAGGTAAGGGACTTACGGATCAGTGAACAGTTTGTCCTTTCATCCCAGCGTAACTATCTTATCACAGGCCTGCAACGATGCCACTCTCAAAATTCCAGCCTCCAGAGGGAAGGCTATTCTACACACTCCATGGCCACCAGGTAAGGAGTTACAGGATTCAGTGAACGTTTGTCCTTAGCCCAGCAGTAACTATCTAATCAAAAAAAAAAAAAACACAGCCTCCAATGATGCCACTCTCAAAATTCTAGCCCTCTTAGAGGGGCGGTATTTACACACTCACGGCCACTAGGTGGGAGTTACAGGATTAGTGAACAGTTTGTCCTTTTGTTCCAGCCCAGCAGTAATAATTTGTTTGATGAATGAGAGCTTACTGTAGCATGGTGCTGCTCAGGGTAACAGCATTCAGTATATTTAATACATGTTGAGAAGTAAGTGAAATTTATCATCCGTTAAGCCCTTGGGTGATAAATATCAGCCCCATATAAAATAACTTTGAGATATAATTAGTTGATGTTGTAGAGTGCATTGGTTCCAAAATTGACTCTTGTCAAGGATAGGTGATATCAATATGCTGTCTGTATTGATAGATGGTAATGACTCTCTATGGATAGTACATTCAGTGCTTTTGTTGTGGAACAAAGCTTCAACCTGATTGTTGTCGACCAGGTTGTAGCATACAGTATCTTATTTGTTGGGCTGGAAAAATGTAGATGTTTCATGTTGAAATATAAATGTCAGATCCTCTGATATTAACCGTTTATTCTCATTTTCCATTAATTTTAGGGTCATCCACTGACAGTAGTTTCTCCAGGAATGGTGAACACTTTGCCTCCGGTGGGTCCGATGAGCAGGTATGTATCTGTGTCGGGAAGATTCTAAACATAAACGAGCATTCATTATTGGATCCCTGCAATCTGATTGGCCAAAGGAGTTGAACGAGACTAGTATCAATTCAATCGAGGGCGGGTGGATGCTTTGCCTTTTTGTGTCTGAGGAGCATTTATGATTATTGGAAACGGTTGTTTAGCTGGGTGAGGCAGCCATAGTAACCTTAATTATATGTACCAGCCAGCTCACAAAGGGAACTTATAGATTTTGTTTTTTTGGATAGTTGCGATGGTAAGTTACTCCGCTCAGCCTTCGGCTCTAGTTGTAAGCCTCCACGATGACATCATCATCATTCTTAATGCAACAAAGGACTTCGACATCCTCGTCTTTATCCCCTAATAAACATTTCTAGTGTGATTTCTGAACATCAAACAAATGCATAGTTTGGCGGAGAAATGTGGTGACCCACCATTTTCCCCCCCATTTTCTTGTCTAGACCAGGCATCTGAACGGAATCATGTAATTGTACATGCAACGTGCTTTCCTTAATTGATGCTTTTCAGGAAAACATCACTTTGCGTGAACGTCAAAACTTTGCAGTGTACAGTTTTTCATAGAATTTTCGGCAAACACACACATCTTTCGAGTTAGGGCCCCCTTTTTGTGCACCATCGCAACATTTTGGTACTACCCCTGGATGTAAATTTTTGAACGCATTTGCTAACCCTGAAGAGATTACCTGATGAAAATTAACTTATCACCTAGGAGCAGGCACAGTTTGTTGTTACCGATTTTTTCATTGACTAGCCACATTTCTGAAAATGCCAATTCAACTTGTGTATATGGGTCGCATCGGGGAGACTCAAGTCAATTGACTTGAACTCCAAATTTTAGTACTGCGACTGATAGGCATTTTTGTAACTGAATTGTGGCTCTACTCAGACTTGCACTTGCAACCCTCTGATTTGTTTGCGTGACTTAGACTTCCAATATCCGATTATTAGGATTTTTTTTTTAAACACTAACTATTGTCTTCTGTGCCAAGTGGCCCCGAGGCAGCTGTGAAACTATGTCCATTGTCCGGGGATTAAGTCAAGTAGCTGATATTATCATCTTTTTTCCCGGTCCCTGAACTGCCCTCGTATGGAAAACAACTTTGACCAAGGTGACTACAATGAAGTACTTGAGTCACATATGGCCCCGGTCCCGATGTCCACCCCACCACCCCATGGTCACGACATACATCCTCGGTCCCCGGGATATCCAGTGAGAGCTTCCGGTCACAGGTCAATGCTCACACAGAACCGAGAGACTGAGGAAAGGACACCCTGCTGTCACCAACCTAGGTCCAGCACTCTTGGGCACATAGAGTAAGTACTTCCTGTGTACATGGCAACAAGTCCATGGCATTGTTATCCCTCAAAGGACAACTGCAGGCTTGGATACAATAGAGATTATATCGTGAAATGGTAAACTGTATCTATAGGTCCACCCACCCCCATTTCAATAATTTTATACTTTAAAACTATGTGGAGTATTGACCTTCAAGTTTGGCGCCCTTATGCAGAGAAATTGGGGCAGAACATCTCCATATGTCCAATAACGCATGAGGTCACACTTGGACAACACAGAAAATTATGTTATGTAATTCATTGTTTCATTTTGTTGATAAGTCCCATATGTTCTGTTGTCTTTCCAAAGTCGTACAGTAATACTCTCCCTAACCTCTTGGCTTTCGAGTGAAATCGATGTTGAATTTCGATAGAAAAGAAAAATGTTTGCAGGATTGGCAATTATGGCCTCATTTAATTGTTTGCAAATGATGGAGATTGTTTTTTTTTATCTTGCGCAATACACATGCACAAACTTCCATAACGGAAGTCTGTAGAAATGCGGGTTTGGACTGGCACATCAGTTTTTGGCCAGTAATATATTAGCCACTTATAATTCTTTATCATTCGCAGTTGTCCTTTAAGCCTGGGCCCCTATGTGTGTAGTTCAACACCCAATTGACCTTTATCACAGACGACTTTAGGCAGAGGTATATTGTTGGTGATGGGGAACTATACTACAGGTCCAGACCCCTCAAATGATGTTTCCATGTGTGACCTTTGCTTCGTAGAGCAGAGAACTGGGGCATTCTCTATGCACAAGAATTCCGACGTAACTGTTGAACAACACAGAGAATATCTCATGTATTTTGAATAATTTTGTAAATAATAAGACCAATCAACATTCTGCAGTCAAGCTGTTCAAGGTACTTTCCCTACAAGTAACCATCAACCTCTACCAACTCCGCGACACTGCAAATTTGTCTTCCACAGATTAGGTTGAAATTTGATGATACTCCTTCAATATTATCAAGAACTTTTTGTATCTATAATGTTTGGTGATTTGGAGTCAAAGGTCATGAAAGAGGCATAATGCTATTAGCTATTATATAATAGCAATATCTGGAAATGCTTCTGCTCGCATGTTAGGCTGGATTCCATAGAGACATGTCAGTGTTATCATGGACTATCGGAGTGGTTTCATAAATTCAGGGTCAATGTTAATTAAAGGGCAACTTGGAGCCACTATGTGTACAATCTGGTGAAAATAACTGAACGCAGAATGTTCCTCGGGCATGCTTGTTTCCATCTAAGCTGTGTTTCCATGCACGTGGGCGGGCGGGCACGCAGACAACCCGAGTGACCCGTTTCCATGCACGCGGGGGCGGACTTTTCTCGAATCCGCACCTCTTCTCACCTTTAGTGTGTATATGCGCTATATAAAGAACTGTGTATGCCTACATTTATTTTTGTTATTTTTGTTTATTAGTTTATTATTTTGATTATTATTATTATTATTTATCAAACCCGGCTGCATAGGCCTACTAGTTTTTGAACCTAAACACACTTGTTTTTAGTCTCCAAACCATTTTCTACATTTCACGATAGCGCCTAATACATTACAACTTCACAATTGCCAGGTTTTTGGAGATTTAATTTGCATAAACTTGACATGTCAATGGTTTAAGCCTGCAATAATGTGTTTCACAATAGGGTGTCCGGGCCAATTAAAATGGAAACAGGTTTGTATAAGATCTCATTCCTAGTGTTGACACATTAGGATTGTTGCTTGGAAATGAATTTGAGCACATAACTTGTTTCTCTTCTCTGCACTATCGGGCTACAATCCAGTAACTTGGCAGGGAAGTCCCCGAAATCGATTACTAAATCACACGCGGGCGGGCGGAAAAATCTCTACATGACCGATTCGAAAAACGCCCGCCCTCCCGCGTGCATGGAAACGGCTCCATTGGAATTAACAGTGAGCGATTTTACCCGCCGAATGGCGTGCTGGAAACGCCGCTTAAGCCGTGGTTTCCCAACTTTTTCTCCCCATTTCCCCCTTGTCTTTCTTTGTAAACAAGAAGAATTCACAACAAATCCTGCAAAAATGATTCGCCCGCATTGACCAGGTTGTGCTGAGGAATTGCTAAGCGTTCCATTCAGCCTTATTTCATGTCCTCCTTTCCATCCACGAAACTACACATACTGGTGGTAATCTATTGATTACTGATGCAAAAAACTCCAATGAATAGGAAATTATTGCAATGAAAGTTCATGTAAAAATTCATAAATTTGTGGAATAGGTCCCTGAGGTGAACTTTCTATATTGGTTCGGCCGGCCGTCCATTTGGAAATTACGGACTGATTACATTTTCTCTGATAACACATATTATTTGATGCTGTAATTTTCACACTGAAGTTCTTGTAGATCAGTATCAAAGGATGGTAGTCCATTTTTGATATATGGATGCTATTTTCTTGAATACTCCATAGGCCGATGGAACTTTACCTGAGACACCCATAACCGTATTGTGAAAAATTTTTGATGATCAGCTGAAAAGTTTGTGTTGAGTGTGTTGATACAGTATGTTTGACGCAAACTTGTTGGTTAGCACTGTGATTATGCGTGCCATTCAATCTTTTGATCACCTCTATTTTTCCTGGTCGTCACCAACAAAATTGCCTTTTTTCAGTCCCTAAAGTTCCCAACTTGAAGTGCGGGTTTTTTTTTCTCGAACATCAAAACTCGTCTCTTGACAGAATAGGTGTGTGATCCGTGCAGGAAAAAGGCGCACAAAATAAGTTAAAATGAAAACGCTCTTATTCTTCACTGCTGCGTCAGTATATTTATAAAAATTAATAAAATTTCGATTTATGTTACGTGCTAAGGTGGGTATTTAGATCGAAAACACGCAACAATAGACATAGGATTGGCTAGATTATAAGGACAAATATAAATTGGTATAGAATCTGACATTGCATACATGTGAACTGAAACATAGATTATAAATATAAACTTATCGTGGGGGGGAAGTGGAGGAGAGTCGAAGTCGCCAGTGGTCCAGTTCAATGGAGGAGTCCAAGATGGCGCGGACCGTAGTAGATCTCTCTCGTCCGGCTGCGGGTAGCGAAAATGGGCGGATATATTGCTGGAGACAGCGAACCCGGCGGATATGATTGCTCGAGGGCGTCAAACCCAGCGAGTAATTTAGGAGGTGTCAAACTCGGCGGGTGGTAAACTATAGTAGACGTTAAACTCAGCGAACTTTGGGCAGACAAGCAGCACAGGACTCATGGCTAGGATGGGTAAAGGGAGTGACCCGTAACGAAAGAGACGATGAGCCTACATAAAACTATGCGAGTGTAACAAGACACGTTTATAAGTTTAAAATCGAAGATGGAAAGCAGTGAGGCATGGACGGTTTTTATATTTAAAAGTTCTGCTGGCATCGGTGTACGCTCGACCGGCAATTTATAAAAAGATGTAGTGGTTTGTCCAGCAGACACTGCATCCGCAAATCGATTAGGGCACGGGTTCCAATAGAGAATCTCCTCAGTTAGTAATGGGGTCTATGGATGCCGAAGAAAACCTTCAGTGTGCGGCGCAGAGTGGTAAAATACGGGTTAGACTCGTAACAGGGGTGAATGAAGTTTAATTCATTCGCTGAATCCTTTCGACGCGATGTGTGATAAGCAAACGAAAATGACACGCCAAATGTTTTCTGCAGATGGAATTGACATCAAACATTAACGCTGACAAAGGGTACTTCTGGTACTCATTTCAGTCCAAAAGGCAATTCTATCCATAATTAGTCATCGCAGTTTAATGGGTTGTGGTCATTGAGGCTCCAGCGTTTAGTGAGTAGTATATTAATATTAGTCCCTTATAGTTGAATTCTGCAGTTGTCCTTTGAGTGGAATTGCTAGGTCATTTGAAAAGTGATAACTAATTGCAGAAAAGTATTGTTGCCTCATTTGGCGTGTGGTTGTGACAACTATCTCCAAGGGTGTGTGTCCTGTTAGATGTAAGTGTGATCGTATGTCCATGATTAAACAAGACAATCCATAATTTTTGTGAAGATACAAGCTTGAAATTTTTACCTCGTACAGGCAGGCTCTGCTGGTTCCATCCGCTGGCTTAAATGAACTTGAAATCACCTCTAGTGACATGGAGTCCAGAGGCCTCCACCCCACTACCCTGCTGGGTGCCAGCACAGCCACCTTAGAGGTGAAGGAGATGCCAGCTGGCCTGGCTAAAACACTGGAGAACATTGTGGGCCAGTTACATGTACTAACACAGGTAGGTGTTTTGTCCCCCAACCTCTCCCATTCCACTACCCTGCTAGGTAGTGTCAAACGATTATCGGAATCGGCCCAATGCTGGCCATATCGGAATTCGGTTCGGAAGAGGAAATTGGTATTCTAGTTCCGATACGAGATACGATTTACCCCTAACACCTGGGCGGCAGAAATTTCAGCATTTTCCGCTAAAAATTGGAACACTATGTACGGAACACCCACATTCAAAATATCATACCGGTTGCAGCGAAAAGTCTTGCAATATCCACATGCGCTGGGCAACCCCCCCCCCCTCCGAAACATGCCCTGCCCGAATAAATAAAAACTCAAAAAACGATCGTTCATTCAGCCGTAACATAATAGGTTAGATGCTGTTGCATCGCGCTATACACTGCAACATTGACATTAAGAACACACTGACTGAAAAACACGAATGCGCCTATATGCTAACATAACCATTGCCTCGATTTGGCATGGATACGAAGCAAGACAAGGCTTGGAATTTGATTGTGAAATTGCTAAAATCATTGCGAAAAAATTAATAATTATCATCGTTGTATCCAGCGAGAAATTGGTGAATTAACCCATTCATTCATGGCATTGAGTAACTTAGGGTCACACGAGTCGCAAGCCACAGCAACATTTGGTGTGATCGGAGCGGACCGCTACGCTCGAGCGTTTCGGTATAACACAGGGTCAGTGCCGAAAAAATACCATAGAACGTTAATTGTGTGCGGAGAGATGAGCAAACGTTGATGGGAAGTTAGCGCACTACAATTGTGTACACATACACTGTTGTTCGTGTACAGTGTATGACACAGAAAATATTATGATTTTCAGCTTCTCGTGTAGCCGGCCGCGCGTATCGATCTTATTAAATTTTATCCAAGAGTATCGGAGCTCCGAATCCATTTCGAAAGCTGGCGTCTATATTTGTTTCCTCACCAGAAGCCAAACTATGCAGCAATAAAAAGATGGAATCTGATATGTAATGACTTGAAATAAAGCGAATTATGATACTTTTGGACACTGTAGGTCTATTGATGGGAGTTAACTCAGGGAAGGGCCTTTAGCCTAATTCAAGACATGTGACGTATAATGTGCTGACTTGACTAATCGGTATCGGTATCGGAATCGGACTGATTATGGAAAGAATAATCGGAAATCGGTAACATCCGATATGGGCATACGTTTGAAATACGCGAGGTCCGACAGAGGTGAAGATGTCAGCAGGCCTTGCCTAAAACAATAATTCTATCGGTATGACCAGTAAAATGTATGATTCAGATATGTGCTAATAGTGACATTGGCCTCACCTAATCTCATACTTGATCCAATCAGTGCCAACCACCACAGCGGAACAAGATGTTGTTATATTTTATTGTCTTTAGACTTATCATTCCTGGTATGAATGTTCCCAAACATAGGACATGTGCGTTCATAGATGTCACCCTCCCTCATTCTGGGCAGAGGGAACAGTATGAGCCAACATGAAGAGAAGTTGCTTCACCCAGTTTTTTTTTTTTTTTTTTTTTTTTTTTTTTTAGTAATTACATATAATTATAGAATAAGGCACATGTACAGGTGCTTGCAAAGCTCGATCTAGTGCAGGGTCTGTATTGTTTCGACGGTGTTCAGTGTTCAACATGCAGCATGAGCTCCTATACTCTCAACAGTAATAACAGTGAAGAACTGTGAGTCTATACTTTGGAGCTAATATATAAACTGGAGAGGCATTGGTAGCCAATACTTACCTATTGGCGAGAAAATTTCTCCCTGCTAGCTACACTGAAGGTACAGCATGCCAGTCCGGCTGTGTGGCATTATATCACGCACCATACGTTTGTGTTGGCTCTAACGTAAAAATGAAGGAAGCTGCGAGACACCGTTAGCAACATGTATGTGAGACGTATCCGCAAGGATTGCAATAAACTTCCAGCACTTTTCTGGGCTATGGATTTGCAGCTCATGCCAAAGTAGGTTGTTATGCCTTGGCCTAGAATATTTGCGAAGTGTATGGGGGGGAAGACACTTCTCTTCTGGCTATAGTAGTTTGATTGCATTGTTCGCTGGGGCTGTCTCGACGGCCATAGTACTTAGTGTGCACGGACTGTAATACGAAAATTGGATAAAATTGTGAGGCTAAAAATAAGTTGGGCAGATCCAACAGAAGAGTCCAGACACTTGTGTCCCATACACAGTATGTACAACCTCCCTGTTCCTCAACGTGAACATCTGGAACAGAGGCTGACCATGACAGAGAACAAGCTGAGGGAAGTCCTCGATAACCAGCAGAAGATCACCTGCAGGTTCGACCACCAGATGAACAGTGCTTGGACTAATGGCATGTTATCCCTCATCAAAGCCAGAACTCGGAGCACAGAGATGCGGGGAGACTAGGCTGATGACCAGCAGTTGAATGGCCGGCCCTTATTTTGGTGTACAGGGCACACCCAAACCCTGTTTTTTTCCAATTGCCATGAATCATGAGCATGTAAGCATAGCAGGTTTGGTAAGAATATAAGCAAATAACACTATTTTAACCTACAGAGCATGTGTGTGCTTTCAGCACTTGCTCATCAGACGCAGCCAGTGCAGTTAGTTGTCAAAACATCTACCACAAGCTGTTTCATCATTTCAAGAATCTAACATTCGAACCATTCCCACCCAAGGAAGGATCTTTCACGATACCCATCCGGTGTAACACCTAACCTCCACCCAATATGAAAGATCATCTCTAAAAAAAAAAGGTTCACATGGTGCTCATCTAATTCAGATATAAACTTGTTTTCACATGCAGGTTGAACTGGAGTTACGTAGAGATATGTTTTAACATACGTTGTAATATAGAAATGTCCTTTATCAACAGACACCAAACAGTCAAACTCACGGGCCTTGAATGAGCAATTTTGGAAGGCTTGATGTCTGGAAATTTTGCATTTTTAAAGACTTTCTCACATTCCTTGCAAGAAAGTCATCTTGCCGGGGAAAAAATGTCTGTGTTATTGGGGGTAATTGCATTTTTCCAGCCCTGTTTAGACTCATTGTGTCAACTGGGACCAATACTTTCTAACTAATCTCTTGTAAGCTCATTAGCAAATTATTCTTAATGTATATCATAATTCCCACATGTGGCCTTTTTTTAAATCGGTTCTTTTCACTGCATATTGTGTAACATGTATTTTCCAATGTATATATAACACAATTAGATGTGAATATATTTGTAATATAGTGAAACACGATGTAAATACTGAATCATTCCTCTAGTAAATATGCGGCAACATACTGTAAATGACGTAAGTGGCAGAGTGCCTTATTATACGGTACCCAACATTTTGGAATAGTATCAAATAGTGTGTGTTTAGTGGAAATTTCATAGAATGATTCCATGTGAAAGCAAGTAGCAAGTAAAGGATTGTCTTATGTACATATTTTGTGGAGTGTGCCATTTCAGAATATCTGTTCATTTGACGGGATGTTTTCTGCTATACATGGTATACTGTTAGAGATGTACATTCCATACTAATATAAAATGAGAACTCCACAAAAAGTACACCTTGTCATATCAGTGAATTTGTATTACAGGGGATCTAATCCCGGTGAGTGGCACAGGATAGATAAACTTGAATAGCTAGATTGTGCCTTATCAGTGTACTCGGGCCAGCTGAAATTCGATCTGGGGGTTATGGCTGCCATGAGTAATAAATAGGAAGTACCAAAAGTGAATATATATATATATAAAACAAGAAATGAGAAATAGAGTTCTCCATGTTTGACGTTTTTTGTGTTTTTTGGGGCGTACAATTTTAATAATCATGAAAGTTTTCGGTCCCCCTGGAGCTTCTCCAGCATGGAATATGGACGAAGCTTGATCTACACATACAACTATAAATACACCTTGTGAAAGTGGCCCAGAACTACAGGAGCCTGACTCCATTAAACAGACTGGACATAATAGCGATATGCGAGCTTACAGTAGGATAACTGCATAAAAAAGCAGTAGGTTTTCCCTGTCTCCTATTATACGCACAACTGTTATTGCAATGTGTTTCAATTTTGGAGGGGGTTCAGCGCATCTCTCTGTTTAGTCCATCTCAATTGACAACTATGGGTATAGAAACATTGCAGGGTTGATGGTATCTGAGAAAGGACCCAGAAAGAATGGGCATGAGGGTCTGATTTGTAGAACATGTGAATGAGTAGTAATATAATTGTTTTCACTGAACATGGGAACTGAACATGTACTGAGATATTGGAAGTGAATATGGGGGATGCTTGCAGCAGAATATATGATATGTCCTCATGATTCTTAGTATCATTTCCCATTATTCTGCTACTGTATGCTATGTAGGCTATGTGTCATTTTTCATTCCTTACAAAGTCTGAAGAATCTATGCAGAGTAGATGGACAGTGAGGTGTGTGTATGGAAGCCTGGGGGCTTTTTTAGGTTGAACACGACACTAGACCCCACCGTGTGATGGATAAAGTTTTACTAAGTGCCTCATATGTGTACAAAACCCTATTGTATTGGGGTCTACTAGAGATCAAGGATCATCGGGGGTCAAAGTCTGAAGACCTTGTGAAATGGTCAACTGCTGGTCGGATCAGGTGAAAATATGGTTATATGGTTTTCTTGTGGATAGTATAAGAACCCCTAATCTTGGTTGGACCAGGGGGGAGGTGATTTGGGGGCAAAATGAAAATCATGAAAAATTTTTGGCTTGCTAAACATGAGAGTTTCACCCCCAAGTTTATACTATGGACTCCTTATTGATTTGGGGCCAGGGTAGAAGAAGTCAAACATAGGTCGAATCCTTTTAAAATGGTACGTCCAGAATGTAGGTTGTGATGAGAAGTTGAAATTTGTGTGCAGGCGTCTTGAGTTACAAAAATTCCTATTGTTTTGATGTAACAAGAGGGTCATTGTCGGGGGAAAAAAGAAGAAGTTGAAATTCTTTACTCCTGCACACTTCATCAGGTAGGTCAAAAGTTTTTTTGAGTCAGGAATCACTGGCTTCTTAATTTTTTTTCCCAACAATTGTGAAAAGTTGAAATGTAGGCATCAGCATTTTGAAGTGGGGTAGGTAAAGCAGGTTGAAAAACAACGGGAAGATGCCGTTTCCGGCGATCCGCGTAGGTGGGAAAATAAGAGAAACATTCTGGATGATCTCTCAACCGATGGTGGCCACTCTGCTAGCTGTCTTCCTGGAGAAAGTCCCCTCTCCCTCCACAACTTTAGCCACATGGATCGATGCTTTGGTTGTGATCGTGAATGGGGTACTCAAGATAGCACAAAAATATGGTTTGATGAAAAATGGTTCAATAGTGTTGTGTTCTCAAATTCTTAAATGGCTCTGGCAGTCTCTTTAATACAAACGAGTAGGGCTATACTATAGGCATATTCTTCGAATTGGTGTTCGTACACTTAAGCCACGTTTCCATGCAAGCGGGCGGGCGGCATTTGGCATTTTGAAGAATCGTTTCCATGCAAGGGGCGGGTGTTTTCTCAAGTCACGCATCTCTCCTCACTTTTAGTGTTTATTGCGTCTATAGATAAGAACCGATGTAGCCTACTATTATATTATTGTTGTATTATTATATTATTTATCAAACACGGACGCTACTAGGTTTTTGTAAACCTAAACACCGGTTGTTATTTTCTGAAACCATTTGTTTGAATGTCAACGATTACGCCCCCACCACCATTAAAACTTCACATTGAACAAGGTTTTGGAGATTTAATTGCAAAATACTTGACATATCATGGATTTAAACATGTAAAGATGTGTTCAAATAGGTTGTCTGACCATTGAATATAGACAACACAATCTGTATAAAATCTCATCCCTATGTTGATGAAACAGTTATGAATGTTGTTTGGAACATATTGAACATAAAATTGTCCTCTACTGTCCATTATCAGGCTTCAAGACGGTTTAATTAAGATTGAAGGGAAAATCCCCTGGACCCGCGTGTGCAAAGTGGGAAACGGCTCCATTGAAAATAAACAAGAGCGCGATTTAGACGCGTTGGGGGTCCGCCCGCATGCATGGAACCGGCTTAATCAGACAAATCTCTTATAAAGGGAGTTGCTTTGGCTTTTGGGGATCTTATGAAGTTGGAAAGTGCGACATAGCACTTGAATCATTATCTGAGTCAGCACTTTATGCACATATAACTACCGGTTTCCAAGCAGGAAAAAGACTCACATAGCACAATCATATGGGGGACTGGACTACTACCAAAAGGAAAGCATATTGTACAAGGTTGTTACTATCCACAAAATAATCAATGAATAGATCCCATATTGCAATTTACCTCCTACCTTCAGTCGGACCACGCAGCTTATTATTTTCACATCAGAATGTCCATCGCTCTGGTTGGCCCCCTGCTACCTGGAATTGTGGCACCTATTCACAACCTGTTGAACAAAGAGCACCATTTTCAAGATGCATGCTTCGGAAATTTGTGAATCCGGTTCAATTTGACAGATCAAATATTCTTCTTTTTTTCAAATCCTCTTTCACAAGATGTGTAGAACTTAGAGAGGTTTGGGCATAGTGAGAAATAGGGTTTGCTCTGAATTGGTGCAGAACCATGAATCAGTGGGTTTCAACGCAAACAGTACGTACCGACTGTACATTAAACATGCATGTTATATAGATGTTTAGTGTTCCATTGAATGCTGTTCAGTGAGTGTCTAGACTGTACACAACACATGCATGGATTACTGTATACCATGTATGTTGTCTACCGTTTTAGTGCTGTTTTTAGTGACTACTGACTGTGCACAAGGCAAGTATGTTATGTAGGATACAGCAAGAATGTGAGGATCAGTTTTACAAAGTAGAGGAAGGCTGTTCACGTGTACGCAAATAGGCGAATACGCGGAACAGACTATTGTTCGCTCATGTGGTTCCTATCACGAAAATCGGCGATTATTGTCGGGTTGCGAAAAAAATCAAAATTGGAAAAATAGGGAATGCCAATGGGACACCGTATAAGGAGCAGAGCATTTCTGTATTTTGCTGCAAATATAGGCTATCGTGTCACATAATCATTGACAATTCCCTTTATTTCGCCTGTTCAATAGGCCTACATAGTCTTTGCCTTATTCTAATTGCGTCATATATGTTTGAATAGTTGGCATGATGGATTGTTGAATCGTTTTATAATCTGATCAGTCCCGAGAGAAGGTTGTGCCTTGAATCATCTGAGCACTACGGCCAGCGTTCCTTGATGAGCCTTAAAAATGGCCTGTCCTGAACCCATAGAATTGAAAATAAATATCAAATCATAAAACATATCCACACATTAAAAAAAAAACAAAAACCTACTTTTCAAGTGCACAACGCCATTGCTGACCACCCATTCAGCCCCAAGTGGTACGCCACTGTAGGTAACCGTCATCAGTCGACATTATTCCATAGCAACCATTGCAATAGCACTAACCATCAACAGCAAAATAGGTGGAATGGCATATGCTCATTCCCGTTTTGAAGGATGTTAATAATTAGAAAAAAGTGAAGAATGACTATCCGAAGGTAATCTGAAATTTTATTGCCACTATTGAAGAAATGGTATGAGCTAGAAACATGCAGATCGCCATGGATAGAGTAGTTTTACATGACCACTGTAGACAAACAAAGTGATGTTAATTGCAACTTCTGTAAACCACAGTTGCATTGTTCTTAGAAAAGCTTGATTAAGAAGACGGATATATAGATATTGTTGAACGTATGTCGGCGATATGTTGTCCCTTGAGTGAGGTGGTATACTACTGACCTACAACTATTCAAGCAACCCTTTTCTGCATGAATGCACATATTATAACATTTACTAGAAGTAATTCATTATTAGAAAAAGCCAGAACTGAAAATATGGTGATGACTACATAAGGCAAAGATGAATCCTCACAAATATGCAGAATGCATCCCTATGTGAGAACACTGTATATCGACACATCTCTGGTTACCATATTGTTCGACCTTGTTTTGGTAGGTTGACCTTTGCTGGCCTATTTGGGATCTTTATCCAGTAATCTGTCAACCTACCCATTGGCCTCCCACGTTATACCTGGTTTATACATGGGTTCACAGCAGAGGAAATAAAAGCCAATACTTGGCTTCATACAAAGTTTTATGTGACAACATAAAATCAATTGGCTAGCCTCTATCACAAGCCATTTGATACATGTAGTCTATCTCTAAAATGTAGGGATTGACACGGAACAACACTTGTAACAAAAAGTTATGTAAGAAAATCAATGATAATGTTGATTTAACACTTCTCAAGAGCGAATGCCAGCAAGAATAACATAAATTGAATACCTGTGAATACAAACGAAACAATCTCCCTGTTCTGAGGAAAATAAGCAGAGGTGAATAAAAGTATTCTCAGCCTCGAGTAACCCTGTCACTGTACTTACCTGAAGAATAGTGGAAATTATTTCAGTACTTGTTTTAAACAGACTTAACACAATATTGAACATTTCATCTTCGAGCAGCTAAGAATGATACATTAAAATAAGTTTTCAGTTGATGACAAGTTCCAATCGAATCATATTGCAGTTTTAATTTGGACATTACAGCTACTACATTATGTCTTCGGTCATCTACTAAAGTTTTAGTTTTTCCTTCAGTGTAAATATAGCTACATGAATTCTACCAGAGGAATTTTGGAGCACACACTGTGGACGGCGTCATTAGCAGCAAGAAGTTCACCATTATTCGAAGTCCTGTCCCTGCATCCGGACCCTTTCATCCAGCGATGTGCTAACCATTATTTCTTTCTCTGGTCCCTCTCCTACAGTTTTTAGTTTCCTCCTTCAGTGTATATAGCAACATGAATTAAACAGCGGTAAGTTGAGGCACACACTGTGGATGGGCCATCTTAGCAGCAAGAGTTCACCATGAATTCATAAGCTTGGGGCCCTGCAATAGGACCCTTATCATCCAGCGATGTCCAGTGCTTTCTGGACACGTTCCTTCCCCAGTGCAAACACCAGTAACTCATCACAGCTGAGTGGGCCTTGAATCATCAGCAGCCAGGATCACTAGCACGATGATTAGAAAGTTAATAATTCCATATGCCCAATCGAACGTTACAGTTATCCGGGCTAAAACCCGGCCGCGATTTGGATTTCCCCCCACCTAGAGAAGAAACCGCATGCCTATGCGGGATCTGAAATCCACATCCTTTGGGGCTCACCAAATATCTCCACCCATTGGCTCACAAGATCATTCGGACCATGGTGTAAAGTAATGAAGAGATACTTGGAAAACCTATGGAGGACTATCAATAACATCAGATCTAAATGCAATATAATGAATGCCACCGATTCCTCAGAAACAGGAAAAACGGAATATCTAAAAAGGGCAGAACTGAATTGTCACCACCACAACTGCAATGAAATAAACAATTCTGTTCCTCAGTTAAATCAACCACCTCAACTGGTGCATGCCCTCCTACAAATCAGCAGTATATTCAGCAGAATATTAAAAAACAGGGCAATTACCCTTGTGGATATATACCAAAATTACATTCATTGCAACAGGTATAGTATCTTGTTCTTGAGGGGGATACTGGCAAACGTCCCGGTGGAACCAAGCGGTCAGGAATAGGTTGTGTCTGCGAAACAAACAAATTAATCATATGGCTGCGCGATGAACTTGACTGCCCGGCTTGGAACTTTTTCCGCTATCGTGATGTTCAGATAGCTTTTTTCCGGTAAATTGTTCCAATCTCTGATCGTTCTCGGAAAGAAGGGAAAACTTGTAGTCAGTCTTATTTGCTGCTGATCGTCGACCGAGCTCTAGTGTTGTATGCCGTGGAGGGTCGATTAACAGGGGACATGATGGCACTAATGGAATCGAAAGGTGACCATTATTGCCCTTATAAAAATAGTGAGCCCTCGAACAACGACGCCTGGTTGCAATAGGCTGCGCATCCCCACTCCTCCATCATATTGGCACGTCCCCGGGGGACCTAGATTTGAAGTCGTTCAGCATAATTAGCAGCCCTCCGTTGATCAATTCAAGGGTATTAATTAAGTTTGCCGTATGAGGGCCCACACACTTGCAGAATATTCAAGTAAGGGGTCGCACTAAGGTCCTATGGCGGACTCCTTGGCACCTTGTGGGCAATAATGGAGATTCCTCATAAGCAAAAGCAGAGCGATTCGCAGTGGGCAGCGATTTGGTTTACATGATCATTCCAGAAAGATTACTGTCAGAAGTAACACCAGTAGGAGTGGCTCTTGGTCTCTTGCAGAAGGAGTCCTGTAGCTCATACCCAAAATCTTGCATTTCTTTAGCATGGTTGAGACGCATAACAAAACTTTTTAGCATTGAAGCTCATCTGCCATTTATTTTTGGCCCAGCTTACAAGCGTGTTGAATATCCTCTGGGAGGGTTATGTGATCACTGTTGTTATGAATTTCTCTATACAATTCACAACAGTCAATCGTCAATATCTACTAACACTTGAATTTGATGTGTGTGTTAAAATCGTGTTTGTAGCTAGGAACAGCAAAGGTCCTACCAGCACCGTTCCCTGTGGGACCCCCGAGTTCACTCACCCAAGACGAATGTGCGCGCCCCGACAACAACTCGCTAGGTCCGGTTCTGGAGAAAGGGTGCTGACCCACGATGTGTTTTATTTTGTATACCATATGTGAAAGTTTCCTTTCTGTATAACCTCTGTTGTGTGACAACATCAAAAGCTTTGCTGAAGTCCATACCATAATAATCAAGATCCACCTGCCTTATATAGTTAAGGGACTTGGCAAGGCCATTCACAGTGAGTATGAAGGTTGAGATTCCGTAGAATTTTTTCTACGAAAACATTTGCTTGTTCAGTCAGAATAGAAAACTTATCAAAATGATGCATGATACTGGAGTGAATGATGTGCTCCAGACACCTTACAGGCAAACCAATCGTAAGTGATGAAAACGGGCGCATTAATGTACAACGTGGACCCTTTATCGTCTCTTATAAATAGGGGAGATATTGGATTGTAGCCAGGCATCGGGGAGACACAGTGTCCAAGGATCTTTGGAATATCAGGCTCAGAGCAGGGGCAGCTCTTCGGCAGCGTTTGGAGGATACGGTGGACCGATACACGTTTGCGACCAGTAGATTGTTCAGCAGTTATAACTCCTTCCGGAAAGATGACAATATAATGCATAGGGGGATGGTTCCTAGGATGCTCCTGAGGAGGTCATCATTTATCCAGGGTGTGAAAAAACACTGTTAGAAACTGGTTGTTCAAAATTCCGGCCTTTGCTCTAATCCGCTACAGCTGGCACCTCTCTGAGTGGGTATTCAATAGAGTCAACCTAAGACTTTTGATTAAAGGTCCAGAATTCTTGGGGAGGGTCAACTAACAAATAGAAGAGATGTGGCTCTTATAGGCATTCGTAGTAGCGGTGCGGTTTTAGATGGTCCGCATTGTTTGCAGAGATATAGCTGTTATGATCTCTCTTCTTCTTGTAGGCCATTAAAAGGCCACCGGGCATTAATTGCTTAGTAGTCTACAGTTCTCATACAGAGTTTGGCCAGTGGAAAGAATGTTTTTGGGAGCTCATATATATTTTATTGGCACAGTAATTGGATCAAAGTAGTCATCAGATTGTAAGAGTTCTTTCCTGCACTGACCATATTAGCAAACTGCCTTCATGGCAACAACTTTTGAGCAAATATCAAGGTTCTGATTATAACCCTGAGCCCATTACTGACTTGACTTAAGTATAAAATTGGAATCATTTCAGGACCACATTGAAAAGGCCACAGATTGGGAGGTTGTGACCCCTAATTTGTAGTTATTTCCATGACGGCCTCCATACACAAACTTCTTCAACACCAAAAAATTGCTCCTTGCTGCTTTGGCCTCCTATTCGCTCTGACTTTTCAACATGCATTTGGTCCCTTCCTCGTCGCAGAAGGGTTATTCCTCCTCTCTCCTTCCTGAAATAACCTATCAAATCAGCAAGGTGGAAGATTTTTAAAAGAGCCCTTTCTTGTCACTCAATTGCATTAGGCACAAGACTCTTGACAATATAATAAAACCACTAAAGTAAAAGTACTGATAACATATGTGTACTGAAGGTGTATTAAAATAAACAATATTGCAATATGGCATTCAGAAAATTCAGGTCATGTTCAACAGAGGAATATGTTAATACTAGAATACTGACAATTTCTTGTTACCTCATACAGACTCAAACAAGATGGTTCACGTACAGACATCTTTATATTTTTCTTGATATAATAATAGAAACCTATCAATAATGCTCACATGACCTATAGAGAATTATAGAAAAATATAATGACCTGCTAATAGAGAATTGCATGAACCTACCCCTGCAGTAAATCCTTGGCAATGAGGTTTTTTTCCCTTATGAAGTTAGGGTAGCTGTAAGATTGTAAAACTGTACAGTTGGTATGGATTGAATGTCAAACACCTTGCATTTGAAAACTTCATGAAACAAATTTTATTTATCAAATGAATCCAGTGAAGCTTTTCGAGAGCCAATAGCATAGCAACCCAATTGCTGAATCACTACTTTGCACATTTACTAGCCCTTGAATCCACTTGGTTCACTGCAGCTAAAAGGGAACAAATGCTATTTTTCATGTAGTTGTTTTTTGTTTTGTGTTTTTAATATAATTAAATGATCCTCACCATGGGAATCGGTATATGTTATGTACCATCTCTGCCGATGGTGACTCGATTTGTGACAAACCACTCATCACATATTGGCATGGTTCAGATCAAGGCATTTTTTATTTTGGTCACAACAAAATTTCTCAGCACAGAGTTGTGTTCCGGATCATGAGAATTGCTTTGGGACAACTTGAATCAACGAGGTACAATGATCATGGAAGAACAACTTCTCATAATTCCTTTGAGAATGTTATCAAAAGATGAAAAATGGCCCTTGAAATTGTTGGGAACTGACTCAAACGACAGAGAAAATTAGATTTTGATCTGCGCAGAGGGTCCCCTCATGATGTCACAAGGGATTTTTCTGCTAGATTGTGCTGCTCCCATGAACAACATGCGTGTCCAAAGGGTTACTAAAGATGACAAGCACGAAACATGCACTGACAAAAAGAGGCAGTGTTTCAAGTTTTGTGTCTAACGTAATTGCAGAGAAATTCGTACAAAAACGAGCCCACTTGCGAATCTGTTTATCTTAAAGCCGCTTTTAGAATGGTGTTGCGGGTGAGTGGAATGTAGGAAGCTCGCTCGGTACCCTCCTGCTTTTCTAGAATATTAACGGTGCGGTAATCTGGCCAGTGTATTGTTTGTGAACTACTATGGCATAAAATGCAGAACAAATCATGAATCAAACTGATTTCTTTGTGGAAGATTGATGGGACATACAGGGAAACAGTCTTGAATTTTGAAGAAAAGAAAAAAGAAAAGAAAATCATTTTCGTGACCATTAACTCTTGAATGGTCTTCCACTGATTGCTCCAAACCTGGGAGGATATATAGGTTAGCAATTAACCAGCAGCAAATGTATAGTCAGGACTTGTAATGAACAATGAATATATAAATGTTATATAACTTATGTGATAATTACTGAATACAACAAGTTATTGTGGCAATGAAACACCCGACAGCTACCTTTGCAAATACAAACACGAAAAAGTGACAAACTAGAGGATTTAATTGCACCACAGCCAATGATTCGGGATTGCACAGCCTCACTGTAGGAAAGGCTTAACCATATGACGTGTGATTGATTTAATATTATAACGCAGTCTTGTGATTATTGAAACTACACTTTACAGGGACATTTGAATGAATTTGCTGAGGAGGGGTCTTTGGTACAGACTCTCTTCTGATCGAGAACAGTACTGTTACGAGACGGGAAGTGCATGAATGAACACTCGCAGTTACCATATACCCGCCATTTCTCTATCTGCACTTTGGCACTGTACACCCAATGCCTTATCTACTCAAGCGTCACACTTCCCTTATTTATTCCTCTGTGATACAGATCATGATAATAGTGAAAATGCATATAAAACAGGTCCAGGATATTAGACCTGGAGATTAGGGAGGGTATTTGACAGGTGGAGGAACAGGAAAAGAAAATGTACATTTGCTGATATCATCACCTCAGAAAGATTGCACAGATCCTTGCAGCAAAATATCCAATAAATATTACTGGAGCCTGCATGCGCCAGAGGAAACTATTTTAGAAATAAAGAGTAAGATAATATCCTGACAAAAGTGAAATAGTTGACTTATCTATCTGGTATCAACCAACTGGGAAATGATCACTTTTTGGGATAGAGCAAGCACAGTATATACCCATACTGGATTAAATAGAAAGTTAAATAGTGTTTAACACCATTTACCCATCTGGTTAAAACACAGCCCTTTTCCAGAGGGCCCATACTCAGACATACAGTGTATATGATCACACATCTACTGAGGACATGTACCACCATTTTGCCCCACAAAACAATGACTTCGTAAGCTTTATTCCAGTTAGGGAAATTTCTAAACCTAACTTCAAAACAAATCTCATTGAATTGCAAAATCTAAACCTCATCACCTAAAACTTTGGTCTTTGGCTGTGAAACTTCACATTTGGATGGAAATGACTGTCCAACCCTTTGTCTTTGAAACTAAACTTCATTAAACAAATTTTATTTATCAAATGATCCAGTGAAGCTTTTCTGAGAGCCCAATAGCAACCCAATTGCTGAATCATCACTATTTTGCACATATACTAGCCCTTGAATCAACTTGGTTCACTGCAGCTTGAGGCAATCAATTTCTTTTTTATGTTGTTTTTTGAAAATATCATATATGATCCCCACATGAGAATTGGTATATGTTTACTGTCTATGCACTGGTACAATTTGTGACAAAGCAAAACACCCACTAATCACATATTTGCATGATTCAGATCAAGGCATTCTTTATTTTTGTTCACGAACCATTTTTAATCACAGAAATTGTTTTTGGGTTTCGGAGCATGGGAATTGCTTTGTGACCAACTTGAATCACTCAAGTACAATGATCACGAAAAAACAACTTTTCATTATTCTCTTGATAATGTTATTGAAAGATGCAAATGGCCCTTGAACTTGCTGGAAACTGACTCAATGACGATAAAATTAGATTTCTTACCCTTGGAGAGGGTCATGACGTACGAGAGAGTTTTCTTACTAGATTGTGCCTGTGATTCCCATAAAACAACATCGTGTCTAAAAGGTTACTAAACATGGCAGGCCCGGAACACGCATTGACATGAAGAGTGCCAGCAATTCAAGTTTCACGCATGCGTCTAAGTAATTGCGGAGAATATGTACAAAAAGGACGCACACTCCGGCATCTGTTCCTCTAAAGCCAGCTTTTGGGCATGTTTTTTGTTTGGCATGGAAGGAGAAAAAGACACTCGCTTCCCTTTGGTGCCTTTTCTAGATATCAATGGTGGTGGTATCTGGTCAGTGTATTATGTTGTATAACTAATGGTACTGAAATATAGAACAATCATGAAATCAAACTGATCCTTTATGGAAGATTATCGGGACTACAGAAAACAGTCTCTGAATTTTTTACAGAAATCCATTCATGACCATTGTACTTTCAAAGATGGTCGTCACTGATTGCTCAATGCCAAACTAAACAGGTTGTAATGCAAAAATTCAACAGCATGCAGCGGTCTAGTCAAGACTTGTAATGAACAATGAATATATAATGTTATATCAACTTAGGTTAGAATACCGAATAGAACAGATCATTGCAGCAATGGAACCCTGGCAGACATTTGCAATAACGAACACGAAAGTGGACCAACTAGATTTCATCGCACCACACCAATTACTCGGGATTGCACATCTCACTGTAGAAAAGGCGTTAAGCTGTATGGAATTGTAAATATGATAGTTAACATTATAAAAATGGTATGTTGAAAATACTTACAGGGACATTTCAACATGAATTTCTGAGGTACGGGTCATCGTACAGACTCCTTTTGTGACCAGTTTCTTGCTAACGAGGCGGAAGTGCATGAACGAACCTGTGGTTACCATATACCCGCCATTACTCTATCTGCACTTTGAGACACGTAAACACCCAATTATTACCCTACTCAAACGTCACACTTCTTCCCCTTATTTATTCTCTGATGATTACAGATCATTATCATAGTGAAAATGCATAATAAAACAGGAAGGATATAGACCTGGAGATTAGGAGGTAATTTAGGGAAACAGGTGGAAGGAATAAAATGTACATTGCTGATATATCACCTCAGAAAGATTGCACAATCCTTGCAGCAAAATATCCAATAAATATTACTGGGCCTGAGCCAGAGGAAACTCTGTTTAGAGAATAAAGATAGATGATATCCTGCAAGACGTAAAATAGTTGACTCATCAGCTGGTATCAACCAACGGGAAATATCCATTTTTGGATATAGCGAGAATATATACCCATACTGGATTAAATAGAAAGTTAAATTGTGTTTTGAACACCATTGACCCCATCTGGTTTTAAACCACACAAGCCCCTTTTCAAGAGCCTATACTCAGACATAACCGTGTAGACTGATCAAACATCTTATACGAGGAACCAGGATAGTACCCCACCACAACATGAGACCCATAAGCTTATTCCAGATGAGGAAATGTCTAAATCTAAAACTCTCTCAAACAATAATACTAATTAAAAAATACTAATCTCAGTCACCTGAATCCTCTTTGGATGAAAGGAGTACAAAGTGTATGAATTTGAATAGCCAGTGGTTTACCTGTCTCAAAAAAGGGAATGTAGTTCATACTTGAGACATCCAATGGACACATCCAGGACAAAAAGCTAGATGGGATTAGGCTATCACACATTTCCATTGTGCCAACCTCAGGGACCACATAGCATTTCATTGATTTAGTTGATTGACGTCTTGGCAAGATGGGGTTTTTCTTGCCAGCTGCCAAGCTGAGCTCATCCGCGATCTGATTGGCTGCCTCATAGTTGTGATCCCTTCCTCGTCAGCCTTAGCGAGAGTAGCTTTAGTCATCGCAAATACCTGAGAGAGAATATACATATACATTGGTGTGGAGTAGGGGACAGAAGGATGAGTAGGATTCTGGTGGAAAATGAATTACAGTCCTTCTCCCTAGCCTCTGAATACCATGTTCCTGATAACCACTCGGACACTTGCAAAATATGTGGAGGGGTCACTTTAACAGGCAAACATCAGGTATTAATGCTGACATCATGTCGAAAATACCCATAGGCTTTACCTTGGTGATTGTGTAGTGTAGGATAGGCCAAAACGGTTGCTTGCTAGTATCCACGGGAGATGTATGCCAACAGCGATAGTCTTGACAAATACATATTGACTAGTCTAATTCAAATCTGTAATGTTCAACTGAGAGGTGAAGTTGATTGTGGTGAGTTGGAGCTTTATTGTGTCCAGGTGCGCAACATACGCCTAGAAATTGTTTCAGGTGCTACAGGGTAGGGTACCATAGGATATTGATCATATCATATGCTGGTAGTCTTATTATGAGCAATTGTCCACTGCACATGGAAACTGAAATACCATTACATGAAAGTTACGAGAGCTGCAATAGAGTAATCAACAATACAGCCAGTTTAGAGTTTAACTCAACATCTGCCAATACGACCAATCTTGAGATTTTGCCGAACCGGTGACTCTGTCGGCAGGTAACAGTTTGGGATTCTTAATTTTGTTGTAATTGATTTAAAAAAAGTTGTGATAACTAACACAAATGCTAGTGTTGCGGAGAAAAACCAGCATAGGAGCCTAAACTGACCTGGGCTGATATTCAGAGACGTTTCCCGACATGCGAATGGGGTTTACCTTGACAAATTTTGCAGGTCATTCTAGTGAATCAATTTTGACACTTCTGTATGGACTCTGTGAAAATATATATAGCGATCCAATGTGTGATACGCAAATTGATAAGTCATTGAGGTCAATTAATTCTCAAACTTCATCCAATTTAAAAAGTTTACCACTTGTTTTTCACCTCAGCTGTGTATATTGGATACGAGTCTTCAATCTTTCAAATAATGAACATCCAATATACATTTTCTTCATGATGAGAGAATCAACAGTGACACAAGTGTCTCAAGATATTCGCCCTGTCTCATTTTTGAGGAAGATTTTTCACCATAACTTATCAAGACAAGGCGATCGCCCCTAGTGTATCGCCTGGTGCGCGGATCAGTGGTTTCTTCCAATAAGTCACCATGCAATTAATTATAAGTATTCTATCGTTGCTTTTGGATTAGCATTTAACAGAAACAGCTAGTAATCAGTGACCAATTTCAAAATTCATAAGGACTGATTATTGACGCAGGTCTACCCCACAAGGAGTATGCGTTCTGTTGGTGGAAGTTGACTAAATGTCCTAAATTATGCAAAGTAGACACAATACTCGACTTATTAGACCCATTTTCTCAGGACCAATAGTGAACCACACTTAATATGTTTCAGGCAATTCCAACAAACTTGAATGTTGCATGGAATGACTGTAAATATACACATGAATAACCCACAGTTGACTGGAGGTAATGTTTAAAATTAGGAGGGACTCAGGCGGACCATATCCATGAAGCTTCGGAAAACGAAACAAAACTCTTGAAATACAAATATGCAAACAATAGACACATGATTGCCTCTAGGACCGCCAGTCTTGTAGGAAAGGAATGGGGTTCGGAGAGTAAAGGTAATCCTACGGTCCATACCCACCAGAGTATGTTCTCAGTTGTAAATTGTATAATGGTCCACAATAACATGCACAACACACACACTAATGCGTCTGTTGTACCTCGGCCAACACTACAATCATAGTTGTGATATTCATATCATTATTTCCATAACAATTTATAACTACTACATTCTCAACATCAAGAATACACGCAACAATTAAAGCAACAATCATTCGTAGTTTTTCCTGTGTATCTGTTAGAAGATGAGGTCTATGACTCTATGACACCAAGAACAATATGGATCCCATATAACTACACAGTTTATTTCGCCCCCCTATCCCTCTCCAGAATCCCTGCTGAAAAATCCAAATAATGTAGGCCTCCATAATCTTAACCATGCTGCTTCAAGGCTTGTCTCAAGTTATCAGAAACCCAGCACCAATCCGATTTCTGGGCAAGCACTCAGTGGTGACAGATTCACTTAGCAGGCAGGCGATTTGTGACAGGATAAATAAACAAATCTCTCTTGGGGATTCCCAGATGAAGTGGTGTGGAGGGGGAGATAACTAGGCTGGAGGTCCATATTCCCTGTAGGCTCAAGGTTAGCTCAGGCAGTCAGGGAGAGGGTGGATGATATCAGTAAACAAGCAAGAAGTAACTCCAAGGTAAAAAAGGAAGGTTCTGACAATAGATGAATTTCTGTCTGTTTACAGATAGGAATTACTAGTTAAGATGATGGAAATAGAATACCTGAGGGGTTGAAAATGAGATAAAAACTTTTCCCAATAGAGGATAGTCCGCAACATTTTGCTTATTGATAGCATGCTTATATTGATAGTGATGTCAGCATCATGCTGGTCAGCTGGGTACCCCAAGATATTACCATTCTTACAATAGGAGCAATACAGCTGTAGAGGTATAGCAGGGAATGATATTTAGTTGGAAAGACCTTGTGATGGACTTTATGACATGACGGTTTCTATGAAAAAAATCTTACAATGATAATATGCAGCTAGTCCCCAAAATTTCATAATATGCAACAAATCAAATAGAAGTTATTGCAAAAATATCATTATTGGCAGTTCTTGACCTCGAATGAGCTCTGCTGGGATGACGTTTTTTATGAAAAATGCTTGCCTCAATGTGACACACAAGCCCCAAAGCATATGTATAAGGTAACATGCCCTATGTATCGCCCAGAAGAGTTATTAAAACAACCTTTGGCCCCTTTGTAACTTGAAAGACCAAGTGTCAGATCGAAGCAAGAGTGGTTTCTTCTATGTAGCAGACAGAGATCTATCACAGATCCAAAAATGGACAATTTTTATTTCCTTTGCCCTGTAACTCCCTAAAATAAGACATTTCCTTGAGACTTGACGATGTGACCTTTGACCTATTCTTTAGATGTTGTTTGATCCATGATCCCGAAAGTTTACCATGACAATCTCTACGAGCACCTTAATTGCAATTGTTTTCTGCCCATTTGACAAAACATCGCAAAAAAATTGTGTAATTTATCAAATTATTCAAATTAAATGACCTTTGAGTGGACCTTCCACTGTTGTTAAATTCATCCGGATCAAAGTGTACCATTATCCACCAAGTTTCATGAGATTTCAACCAAACTTCAAATTATGCATAAAATTATGCAAATTAGATAGGTAAATGCGAATTAGTAAAATTGACTGACCTTTGGTGCCCGCGTCCCTACTGTAAAATTTATGGGGACTATAGATAACCTATTCACCAGTTTCGTCAAAATCCAAGACCTTAAAAAATATCGCCGAAAATTATGCAAATAGACTACTTAATAGCAGATATAATGCCAGGAATCTAACCAATTCGTGTACTCTTCATAGATATTATATACTCCGAACGGCATCACCAATGGCATCATATCAATCAAGAGATATCTGGTTACACAAGCTTATGGCCAATTTTCATTAAATATGCAAATTTATGCAAATGAGTATGAGCTTTCGGGACAAAAAGTGGCAGGAGGAGGCCACATCAGCACCTCTTCACCGCGCGACCCTCCACCACAACAAGGTCCCAGCAGGATGGCTTGCACGGTTCAGGAGATAACGAAACGCACATACGGACAGACAGACAGCTAGACAGACACACAAAACAAAGTGACCAATATGCCTCTCCTTGAACAAAATTCAGGCGAGACAAAAAATCTAGATTGGTTCAGGCACAATCGTATACGTTGGAAGTATAGCATATCTACTTGTTGAATTAAAGTGCAGCAACTTTTTGCGACTCACAGAATTCTCCAGTCTATTCCAAGTGTCTCTCAAGGGGCTGGATCATTCGTCAGTTCTCCCGTAGGTTTCGTGGCCACAGTTCACTAGACCCTGGGGGGGGGGAGGTAGAATGAAACAGTGGAAAACGGAAAACCGTTTCCCAGCACAAAACTGCAGGAAGGCTTTGGTTACAATTATGGCTGCCAAGGTTTTTCAACAGTGGAACGGAAGAAGCAGCCCGCGCAGCAAATTTGTGAGATGACTGTGAGCTGACCATTTAATTGCGGGTAAGAAAGAAACTCTCTCAAACAGCTAAAGAAACATGTGATTTCATGCTCTGTTTCACGAGTATCTTTGTACCAAATGTTTCTCAAAATATGACGAACTATATATCTCGTCTTGTTTTGCTGGTCTGGTGATATATGCAAACATCAACAAGCGGTTATCACGATATTACCGGTAGGAGAAAGATTGTTTTGCATTTGCCACAGTAACCCTCTAACAAATTTTCCGATTGACCGGGAGGAGGGAATTGATCATATCTGCTATAAAGAAATCTTGGATGGGTTATATTTTAAAATTGGGGAATCAAGTTTTGATGTTATGAGGAAACATAATAAAAAGTTACAAATTATACCAAGCCTTGTAATGAATTTATACTACATTAATCCTCTCCAACAAATACAGAAAATTCTTGGAAAATTGAACTATTTAAAGAGGCATCATCGTCATTGTAACTAGAGAGGAAGCGATGACAACATAGGCATGGACAAACCAAGAAACGATGTCTCATGATTACTTATAGATATGAGAATCAGCACGCAACAAACATGAAGCAGGAGGACTAATAAATAGAGGATAGTTTCAGCATCGCATCAGTATCAAGATGCCTACGAGAACCAATGTAAAGCTCAAAACCAAATATGGCCAAGAAACAAATTCTCAACGCAGCAGACTATACAAAATTCATACCCACATGTTCACTGCAACTGCAGAACCAGAACGTAATGAGAAATATGCTGGCAGGCAGGGGAAGAAGAATTAAAGCCTATTGAATTATAGAATTATGGGGATACTAACCATCCATTACTGATATCCAGAGAGGCACATACCAGCATAATAACACTTCAAGGCCTGGATGATAATCTGATAGATACACACAGGGTTAGAATTAGGGAGATCGCTGGGACTAGGTTGACATATCCTGGAACTATTGTATGTCACCCACAGGTCGCCACATCAAGTCACTACAACCAGGCAATTCTATTTCAGTCAAAAGGAGGGTCAACACTAGGCCAAAGTTTTTCCTGAAGTTTTTCTAGAATGGTAAATGTAGGTCCATCAAAAGACTCGGATGGTGCATGTGCTTATGACTAAAGGACAGATAGCTAGGAATCGGTATTATATCAGTCCTTGAAACAAAGCAAGAATACCACCCATGATGGTGAACCCAACCTCTCTGAATATTCTATTCCTAATATGTCTTATAAATGGACATAGGTGTTGTATCTGACACTTCAATGCCAGACAAATGTTGACAACTATAACTGAATCATGGTGCTCATTATAAACTTGGAAAAAATACCATAGATTTTAAGTTTTAAGAGCTGTGTCAATGTTCCCAGGGTTCAATGTTACCCGGGTTCCCAATTTCCCAGGGTCCGAAGTTCCCAGGGTTCAATGTTCCCAAGGTTCAATGTCTTACAGGAGCGATGTTCCCGGGGTCTTCAATGTCCCAGGGTTTGATGTGCCGGTGCACTAGTCGCTAGTGATCTGGGATAATACCTATAAAACACTTAAAATCGCCATAGGTAGTGTGAGCGCTATTTAAGGGGAAACGGATAATTTTATTTTAGACGGCCATATCATTGTAAACTGCGTGCACTGGTGTAGGAACGCAAGTATGTGATTGCTAACATGTATCAGTCATCATATGTTCATATGCTTCTATCCTACATCAGAGTGTTAACTGCATAGGTTAAGGAGTAGTCTTTAGGGAGGGGAGTGGGGGTGCGTACAGTCCAGTGAAAATTCTGGGAATGGATGGGTACTCAATATTCAAAATTGAGATTCTTGGAGAAAACATAAATTCAGGATCATTAAAATATAACGAAAACAGGGAATATTGAACCCTGGGAACATCACACCTTGGGAACATCCAAACCCGGGAACACAACCCGGGAACATCGAACCGGGAACTTGAACCCGGAACAGCGAACCCTGGTACAACGAACCTCGAAATTCAATGGATCATTGAAAATTAACAAAAATGGGGAAACATCGGACCCTGAGGAACACTGAACCTCGGGAAATCGAAACCCCGGGTACACGAACACCTCGTATAAATTCAGGGATCATTAAAAAATAACAAAAACAGGGAACATAGGACCCTGGGAACATCGGATAGACCCCGTTGTAAGGAGCATCATTGTCTCACAAACCCAGTGAATAGTGGACAATGGTGGAAGTTGAACTGAATCGCGATATTGCAGCAGATTCTGCGAAAGCTTTTATAGATGAAAATAGTTGTATTCATGCCATAAATTTCGAATTTACAGTTTCAATTACATTCTCAACCTACCTGAAAACACCTGGACTGGTCATAGTCAGGTTTGACCAGTGTGCAGCCACCTATTAGGGCGATTTCTGTGTGAACCTATTACATACTGTTTCAGTACGGTTCCTACCCCCACCCCTGCCTCATGATGAGCCAGGCTAAGCTTGCAGATCACCGGACCTCCTCAAAAAAAACGGGCGAATGTACTGATATATCTTCTACCATAGACAATAAACCCTATGAGGCAGAAGGTAACTCCTATGCACTACTCCCATAACCAAAACCCCAGTCTCCATCCAATAACTTCTTTATACCAAAGCCAATACTGTCTGCTTCAACGAGGGCTGGGGCATCCAATAGGATAGGATGTCTTCCTCGCATTCAAATTGTAACTTCATCCTATGTAACCTACCTACCGTCTGCTTAACACCAAACAACCACCGCAGCACTACAGATGACATCACCCCTCACATCTATCGGGCGTTCTGCCTACCCTATGCCAACCCCCCTGTGGTATCTCCACCACAGCTGCCATCCCCTACTCTCTGCCAAACGCATTTACTGCTACCCTACTAGAGCAATGTTTAATATAATGTCTTGTTCCTTATATAGCGCTTTTCACGTGAAGACTGCTCAAAGGGCTTTACAGATATCCCCCTGCTCATCAGTGACTTGTCAACTTGTGCTAAACAGCACACAACTCTGGCTTGTTCTCTCCAGAGCTTATTTCGGTACAACATCACTTTATCGTGTCCCCTAGTAAGAGATTCCTAACAGGCTGCACATACGGCGCTCTACTCTTCACAATTCCCTTGCTCCAAGGTACCCACTTTTATATGCAGGTGGCGTGTGAAATTCAGAAGACATGCCTGTCCATCAACAACTGCAGAAGAATCCTCGGCTTCCAATGTGCCCGAACTCGCAATTATGTTTTGCCGTCTGGAGCTCTACCGACTAGATAACCACCTCCTGTAATTCTGGATCTTTTCTCATTGTTAGTGACCATTGTTAGGGCCATTGTTGTGGCTTGGCTAATTCGCACCAAAGTACCTGCGAGTATCAACTTCTTGCCCAATGATTATACAGGTACCGGGGTAGCATTATAGCCATCTGCTCCAGATGAACAATCGATAGGGTTGGCAGAGGCATGCAAGGCAGGCAGCATGATCCACGGCCCACACTATGAACAGACGGCTCGTGTGCAGCATGTACCAAATGCAGGCGCATAGGTAATTCAGATAATGTTCCCTCACTCAACCTGGCCTCAAAAAAATTGTTTGAGTTCAAGTGAGGGCAAAGGAAGTCTGAAAGTGGCCCCTAAAGAAAGCAGAGGTTCCGAGAATGCTGGAGAGGTTTGTGAATAATTGAAACATGTATGCACCATGTTTTTAACCCTAGACCAACCTCTTCATAATATCACACATTTGGAAGGGAAGGATACATCTTATCTCGCTTATGCCATCAAATCACTGTCCGGAGTCCCCTAACATATCTTTTGTCGTTATATACAAAAAGGGTTAGGACTAGGTACTAGAGTACCTACCCTTCTGTTAGCCAGGAAGTCACACCCCATAGACGTACCATTATCATGGAGGAGCTGGCCTGTCTGCTGGACATCCTAGTTGATTGTTCGCTGCACCACCGACAGCTTGCCTTCCTTCCTGTATTGTAGAAGGAGTCAGAACCTGGGTTAAGATGAATACATATGCAGCTATGCATAGTGATTCCTTGCCAATATCCCACTTCTGTCAACAAATAGGAGACTTTATTTTTCTCAGAGCACGTAGCAGAATATTACTCACTCACACACCAACACGTCTGGATTGTGCTGTCCAATTTGAGTTTCAGTAACACGTCCCTTCCTTCGTCATTAACCAAATAATACCTTTGTGCCTTACCCCTACTCTTTTCCGAAATGGTATTGGGTTTCTCATCTGTCCCTATATACTGGTAATGGTCAATCAATTATATTCATTCAAAAGCTTGGTTCACTCCGATTGAAAACAATATGGCCAAAGTTAAGATTGTCAACTGACCAATACCAATAATATATTGAGTGGGTACATGAAAAGTTGGTCCTCATTTGGTATCCACCAGACCGAACAGAACTGCCCTTACGCTATTCCTTGGATGTTTCAGTGCCGCGAAGTCGGTGAACATGAAATTTATCAAAGATGTTTCACGTTCACAAAGGACATAGCTGGAAGCAGCAGAGATAACAGGTTTAGTACGTCAGGGCAATCGAACTAATTGGTTGTTGCAACAAGACAATCTGGTGGTTCACAAAGAATTGACACCAAAGGTCACTAGGTCAGAGGTAGAATGGTCCGGTCAATAAAAGGCAAGTAGGGTCCACCAGATGTTAGTTTGCACCTAGACGAACAAAACTTCCATAACAACATTGCTCGAAATGTTTGTTGCCAAGATATAGGATGCCCACTATAGGGACCTCAATGACCGTGACTGCAACAAGAACAACAGGGTTCATTCTCACCATGTGCAACCCAATACCACATAATGAATGAATAAAGGAGGGAAAGTTAGTGCAGCATCATATAACATTACAGATCTTTAGATGATCAATACTTCATTACGAAAGCCACACACCAAATTCCAACCTTGATCAGATCAGAGATCAGTGAGTGTGAAATCCGCATTAATTGGTTTCATAGGATGACCTCTGTGACCCCAATGACCTTCGCCAAAAAAGTTCAATAAGTGTATCCTCATAGGGAAAGTACATATATATTCCTCATAAGTCTGGAAATCTCATGTTGGCTCCCTCATGGTTCCAGGGAGGAGGGCGAGCACTAATTTAACGAAACAAAAGTATCTTGTTAACGAGCTAAAATGGCCAAATTATCCATTTTTCACAATTTCCCAATTTTATTCCGAATCTGACCCCTGTTTACACAAAAAAACGGATAGGGGTCGTTACCCTCATAGGAAACGCTGAAATTTGACCAAGTTACAAACCCGACGGGACGGCATTCTATCGTTGTTAACGAGAGTTTCAGACTCAGGACCACTCTTGACCTCAAGATGACCTTTCACCTGACCCCAAAACAATAGAGATAATGGACTCAATATGGGACATATACCAGATGAACTTTATCCATATAAGTGGGGGTCGGGTTATCGTGTTAAACAAGCTAAATCGGCCAAATCATCAATTTTTCACAATTTACCTGGAATCTGACCTCGATTTACACCAAACCCAATAGGGTTTCGAACTCTTATGAGAGAGACGGCATAACGAGGTTTCAACACGATCGGACCAGGCATTTGGACTTATTGGGTTAAAAACAAGATTTTTTCAAACTTGGATCTCTCTCTGACCTCAGATGACCTTTGACCTGACCCCAAACGATAGGGATAATGTACTCATTATTGGGGACCCAGATACCAAGTATGAATTTTCCCATATAAGTGGGGTCGAGTATCATGTTAACGAGCTAAAATTGGCCAATTATCAATTTTTCCACAGTTTCCAATTTTACCAAATCTGACCCCGGTTAACACAAAAACAACAGTTCCTTACTCCTCATAAGAAAGCTGCATACCAAATTCAACTTGAGATCAGACAGGCATTCTGGACTTATCGTGTTACGAGAATGTTCAAACTTTGACCGCTCTTGCCTCAGATGACCTTGACCTGACCCCAAAACAATAGGGAACTTTACTCATTATGGGAACCCATATACAAAGTATGAAGTTTGATCCCAGCCAGCGGGTCCTAGTTAACAAGGCTAGCGTCACACACACACACCACACCTGTCATGACGGCAACAGAATTCCTTTGATTCGTCAAGGAACAAAAAAACCTCCCACAGTACCATACAACAAAGCTTGTTTTTTCATACCCCACGAAATAATGTAATGTATTCTCTTACTCTGAGACATGAAAGCCGCTGAAATTAATCTTTTGTTGGAAGGGACTGTGCATTCCTGTGAATCCTATACGAGGATTCATGTTAAACACATGGTAGTTGGAATCACAGGCATACAAGATGCATTCATAATATATTGAAGGGCTGCCAGGTTCAGCAATCATATTGATAATTCCGTATTAGGTTATTCTTAATTAAGAACTATGCAGGATCTGTAACAATGAAATATTGGCAATCTGAACTCTACAGATTGAAGAAATATGGGTCCATAGTCAATCAAAGAAGAAATATGCCAACATGCTCTCTTTGTTGGGAATTACACCTGCCAAAATGGGTTGAACAATCTCTTTATTGTTGTATGAAGAGATAGTAATATACATTGACATCACCAGACGAGAAGCCTGAATACGCACAAAAGGAAAACGGAAGAAAATATTCTTGGAACATCACTTGAATACAACTTGAACAATTACACTACAAACCATAACAAGGCGTCGCCAAAAAGTGTCTCTCCTGGTTGCGCGAGCATTGTTTCTATTATTCACTACACTAACAACTATACCACCCAACTATCATAGCCGACCATCGTCTGTCCAACGACCCACATATTTTCACATATAACCATAAACATTCCTAAATAACTGACCAATAGTTTGACCTCCATTACAAAGTCCCACAATTTTGTCTTTTTTCCTTCTCCATGCCCTCCCCCCCCCCCCCACTCTTCTCTCCTAGTTTTATCACTCATTCAACTCACTCTTCGACCCAAAATCCACTTGATTTTCTAAATCCTTGTAGCATCCCGGGGCTTCGTTTGCCTTTAAATAATTCCCCTTCATCATTCAATGCCTGTTATTTTCCAGCAGCCAGGAAATGCCCCCCCCCCCCCCTCCTTACAGGCAGCGACACCCTCCCCCGCCTTCCCCACCCCCCACAAACTATCCCTACTCACAGTCAAGATGTCCCAAAATCATATCTTTAGGTACCTCCCTTTTGTGCCCAGTCTCAGGCAGAAGAGAGGGAAAAAAATGTACAGTATTTTTAATTTCAAATCAACCTAATCAATTGGTTGGGTAAGAGCAGGTTTGCTTCGTGGTCATCTTATACAGCACAATTGTCACGGGAGCTATTGTTACGCCTTCTCAGTGCGTTATTCTAAAAGGAAGAAGCTTTATATGAATGGGAAAAAAAAGAAAAAATTTTTTCCAATCAAATTCATACACTAAACACATCAATTCAGAAATGTTAACGGACTATTCCTACTGATGGCAAAATTCTTTTACCAAGTTGGAAATGGATACTCATGCAATTAGGCACATATTATACAATGACTAATACAGCGGTAATGTCACGTGATCTTATGGTTTACTCGTTCCTCAGTGCTTTATTCTTACACAGAAGCTATTATATGATGGAATTAATTTCCTGAACATCAACCATCATATCCAGAAAATGTAACGGACCATACCACCGATTTGTCGAACTTCTTACCAAGTTGGAATTGGAATATTTTGCCAATAGGACACATACAATGACCTCTACTGACTCCAGCGGTCGCCTTCAAATGATCTGGATCAGGGGTGGATCACGTCTACCACCCAGTGTTGTGGAATCCACAACTTCCAAAAATTGCATAAAATATGCAAATTAAGACACATTGACTGACCTCAGTGACCCCAAACTTTCACTTTTAATTTTCTCTGGAACCATGGTAGACCACAATCCGCCATGTTTCGTGAAAATCCGACTAACAAAATTCCGCATAAATTATCAAATAGACCACGTTATCATCATATTTCATGCTGAACATCTAATCAGTGTCAATCTACCGGTCATCCAGTCCTCCACTGCCAAACTCAATCACTGTAGCACATACGGTTCTTGCGTATCTTTCTAACGAGCTTCAACAATAAAGTACATCAAATCAGCTAATTACCCAACTAATTAATGACTATGCTCCCCAAACTCTACTCAATCCCTGTCAACCCTGGCTCGGTGCTACACACAAATTCGTCATAATGGGACTCACAGTTTGTGAGGAATCCTGCAAACAAGAAAGTGAGACAACACATACACACCCATACCTGTGTAGGGCGCAACATGGACGCACAAACGGGACATTGAACTTTCACCTATGGAAATGGGACATCAGTGCAAAACCTACATAGGGGTACCCCTACCACTACCAGTCATATTGTTCAGCAGTTTAGGGAAACACAGGAACGGGATACCCCCATTCCGTTTTTTTGTGCGGGCGTGTTCCTATGGAAACCGGGGACAACAAACGGGGGGATATCCCGGTTCGCGGGTACCCCCGTACGTGGAATGGATCCCGTGTGTGTCCCCGTTGTACTGGATCACAAACGCACACATACACACTTACACACCCACACACATAGTGACCCTTGTTTCTTCCTGAATTTCATTCAGGATGAGAAAAAGCCGAAAGGCTTAGTGATTCCTTGACTGATCCTGATTTGATCAAACTAAGCATTGTCAAGATTTACAAATTACAATAGGAATCATTGTAGTAAAATCAAAAGAGGGAACTCACATACCACTTACACCTCCATGCAGATGGGTCTGTTATTACGCTAAAGTTCAAATATCAATTTTCCACAATTTCCCTTTTTTTCCCAACTTTGACCCCCAGTCCGCACCAGAAACCATAGGTTTCCTGTCCTCTCCAATAAGAAAGCTGCTATACAAAATTTCAACCTGATCGACCAGGCATTCTGGACGTTTCATCTGGACCTGACCCCAAAAACAATAGGGATCAGTACTCATTATGGGGAACCCAGATTTTTATACCATGATGAACTTGATCCATCCAAGTGGGCTTGAGTTATCATGTTAACAGGCTAGCGTCAAACACCAAACACACGAACACACACACACTCCGTTCATCACACCGCATAGAGTCCGCTGCTTTGTCCAGGCATAGAAAACAATCAGAGATAAACCAAGTCAGTTTTGACTTTGTGAAAAAAATGGAAAACATAGCGCAACTCTGCATGACTCTTGCCATATCTCAGAATGAATTTGTGATTTCACTGCATCCCCACCTCAATTGAGAGCCTCCAGAACAACACTAAGCATCTTCACTGTCTTAGATTAGGATTAAATGCTGAAAATTGAACACAATAATTGGAGCTCATGATTGCTGCTCCCATCACCGACAACTATGCAACCATAAAGCAAAGGCTACTGATTCCTCACTACCTTTATAAAACCTATACCCTGACCCTGACCTTGAAGAATGGGGTTCTTGTACTCATCATGGGAAACCCACATAACAAATAATATAATATAATTAAAATTTCTTAATTTGTGTTATCAGACTATGATGATCTCCACTGAACAATGAGGTGTCTTGTCATGAAAGAGAAGCATTCCTCACTTTCATGTTCACAAGGTTTTCAGACCTGTTACCCTCAGATGACCTTTGAACCCACACAATAGAAGTACATGCTTCATTTATGGAGCATCCACAACCAAGTAATTAGCTTGATTCATTCAAATGAGAAAGTTGTATTCTCACAAGCCATGCTTACATACATCGAAACACAAAACACACACTAAAGCCATGCATATATTTCTGACATCCAACCATCAAGGACATAGAAATAAGAATAATAGGTAAATGTCTACGCCATACTTCACGTTCCCATCAGGCAGGGCACATGGTGATATCATATCACAATGCGTTGAGTAACCTGTTTGTCATCACTTCACTTTCTCCACCTTCAGCCTGTCACCATCCTGTTGTAAACAATTGATAAGCAAATGTTATAAGAATATAAATGGTAGAGCTACCCTCAGCAGATTGCTGGCAAAACCCTCAGAAGTCCTGGGTTGTAAATTTCAAATGTCTCTCGTCTATTGTGGAGAGGCACTAAACTTAAGGGCTGAACCATTAACATTCGCTCATTTTTATTTTTTTTTTTAACCATCCAGAACAAGATCAAAACCTTCAAAGGCCCAGAAGGGGCAATCCACACAAGCAGGACCCAGAATACAGCAAGATGCTTCTGTGGTGTATTGTGGTGAAGAAGGATCAGTACAAACCATAGCCAAATGTCATTGCCTATTCTCACTAGGAACAATTAGGATGAATGAAGAACTTTGATCAAGGGTACCACAGCACCCAACTTACAACCTTTGGGTTCCATATATACAACCAATTGACCCTCACAAAACTCCACACAATGTATTTCCTGGTTTGTATTTTACCATTACTTCTAACGACTTGCCTATAAAACAAAGCATTGGTAAATCACAAGTGTGGCCACTACAAGCTCGTTCACCACCAATTACCGCACACATCAAAATGAGCTCCACGTTATTGAATTTACAGCAATTGGTTCAAACGGACAGCGGACGAACATACGGAACAACAGACGATAACTGATAGCTAAGACCGAGCTATATTCCAATAGCTCAACCAGCAATAGCTGTTTGAGTTTAATGAAGGGAATGCCCAATAATGCCAGTCCCATGAAAATAAAATGGTGAATGATTGATAGATTTTCGCATTTACTGTATGTATATGGCACTAAGGTCAACCCCAACCACCCACACCACACAACCATTGGGAAACGACCCTCACAAACAGAAAATAACTACCTCTCAATCAGCCTTTAAATGCCTCATGAATATTGAACATCATTGCCTATATATATCATGAGGGGTAATCCCACCTATGTAAACTCATACATGTAAACATCTACATGATACTCAACACATATTAAATTGCAATACTAGTTTTTCAAATGAATATCTGTACTAACAGCTCCAGTAAAATTGAACATTTCGAGTTATGCCATTTCATAATTTCGATAACGGGATAGTTCGAGCCTATACTGGACCAAATTGCTTCCGTCATTATATCTCCCAGAGTTCAAGATTGGAGCACTCGTGACAAAGATAGCTGGCCGACACTCCTCTGAAGGAAAAAGGCCCTCAACAATGGACTGGGGCTGCAAAAAAACAAAAAACATATCAGTATTGATGCGTGGCATAACAGCTGGCCTGCTGTAGTAGATGATACTGCACTGAGAGAATATAACTCCATTCACATGTGCTCACTCACTCGTCCTCGGCACATACTACTACCGCGCAATTTACATTGAGCAGCACCACTGCCACTCCTGGGCTGGTGACCATAGGCCTGGTCTGAACCCAGCAAACACACAACTTTAAAAATATTTTTAACATGTTCCGCCAAATGTTTTCAAAATATTTTCCTGTTCTGTTTGATGTAACCAAATGGTAAAAACAATTTGAAACATTTCACAAAACATTTTGGTCAAAATTTTTGAAACACTTTTTTTTGAAAATCAACTTTTGAAATTGTTCTTTTAAAAAGTTTCTGGTAGCAAATTTTTCGGTAAAAATGTTCCTTACAAATGTTCTCAAATTTTTTTTAAACATCTTCTAATGGTATAAAAATGTTTTTTTCCATTCCTGTACTCCACATAAGAAAAAATCTGAAACAGTGGGACCATATTTTCGAAAACATTTTGTGTTTGCTGGGAAACTTCCTGGATGCTGCCCCCACTTCTCCCCTTAGTACTCAATTAAATTGCACCCAGGCGGTCCAGGCAAGAATGCTGCAGTGTCTTTGGAGATTCAAGCGTGTCTGAATGAGCTACAGACTTTGCATGGAAAAAAATGAAGCTCTTGGAGTTGTTATCAACTTTTTCCAATGTGACCTAGGAGGTGCTTACCCTCTGCAGCCCTTTGATACCCAGCCTTGTAGGCTAGATTGCACTGGAGGAAGAGGCGGGTAGTGGATACTAAAACAACCATACTCTGCAGCAACTGCAAGTCTTGAATATAGCAGTTACATTGTACACCGTATAATATAATTGTGGAGTTCAGCTAAGAACACACTGGCAATTTTCAGTTAGTATTTAGATGTACTGCCTCAAAATTGCAGATGCTGCTGCATTGCCCATTGAGTCTGTAGAGCCTTAGCTTGGGAGTCCTCCTTGCAGTACCTAAATTGTTGGGGTGGGGCGCCACACGCAGACGGCAACTTGCCTACCATCGTTTTCTTTGCTCCATCCCTTTGTGCTGACTCGTCCAGCGAGAAGGCTACAGGTACCATTTGGTCTTTGTATGACCCGACCCGATTTGAACTCCGTCACCGTGTGAAGGATGACACTTCTCAACGGTACCAACCACTCATACTTGCAAGAAGCATTATACCACCAGACTAGTCCTGCACTAGCTGATGCAAACTTACCACATTGCCGCGCTCCTCCTTTTAATAACAACAGATTTCCCCTGTGAAGGGTTCCTCCATATTTAAATTAGCGGGTGCACCCTCCATCGCACAAATGACACCTATACAAGAAAAATTATACACATAAGAATAATTGCAGCATGAATCAAATGGTTTTCCACTCTATATATACTGATAAATCGGTTTATGTGTCTTCATTTCCATGTACACCTAAAAAATAGGGTTGTGCACAATTCACGGAAGAATCAATAAACCATATCGCCTTGAATACAAAGGTGTCTAGAATAAAATCTTAATCTATGCAGAATCGTCTAAATTTTCTATAATCTTTAGATTTAATGTGGCATCCCTGGTATTGTTCCCATGTTAGGAAAATAGTTAAGAAACTAAAAAAATTAAATGAAACCATATTCCTACTAATTCTCGTGCATTTCTTCCCATACCACGACGAGGTTAGCCATATCCCGCATTGCAAAACGTCAACAAATATTTGTTACACTAGGGTTACAATATACTGTCAGCAGCTTTGGTTCTTTCATAGTGAAAATGTCGAAGAGGGCATTAGTATGTGTTTATACATAATAACGTTAAGATTAGGACAAACATTTGCCCTACTGTGTGTGTAATGACTGTGTCGATAACACTACTGATGTGCATGTGTTTACTTGGTCTGATTAAGCGCCCCTTCTTGAAGTTTTTTTGGAGCGCCCTTGCTGTATTGGAAGGAGTAGGTAACCATAACTTAGTGACTCCTCGCTTAATAGATGACCTACGCCTAAAAAATGTAAGGAAATTCAAAGCAAAGCAAATCCTGACCAGCGAAGCATTGTGGGTTTTTTCATGTTTTCTATGTTATGTTTTAGACTTTTACCTCAAATGACCTGAGAGTCCACTCCGTGAATAGTGAACCTCCACAAAATCATGTTATTGGTTCTATATCAGCCAAGACAGATTTAACCTAGCTTTGTCTATATCAAACCGAAGGTTAAAACGGCCATTCACTATTTAAGCTATGTTTTTTTAAAACTTCTGTATATAGCACCCTCCATTTGGCCAAAAAAAACTGAAATTTTTGGCTAAAAGCACATTTTGGTGTTTTCAGAGGATTTTCCAAAAATGCCACTTTTAAACCATCTCTTTCTTCAGCTCTGTTTGCAACTCAACTGGTAAACTTACTTTATTTGATAGTTGAAGATAACCTAACATGTCTGAACAAAAGATGGAGATATTAATGGCAAATACTGGTATTACCTGCTACGTTTGTTTGTGTCCCCGGACTTACCATTTCACACAATGCGTCTGCACCGTAAACCCTGTACAATCGACACCATGCAATTCAATTGCCAATTTTCTTGCATTGCAACAAGGCTGAAAACTGTAGGTGCTGTGGTGCATCACCGGTGTGTTCACGATTATACAGACTACCTAATATCTGAAAAATTTACACACCAACAAATATATGAGATTTTTCTTCTTATTTTGGAAAACGTGATTCCGGTCGCGTACGTCCGCATCAAGCACCTCAGATCCCCCTGCCCCCCTATGAATGAGACGGTGAATTTATTATAACATGAATTAAAAAGGTAGATCAAGAGATATTTCAACTGAGAAAAATTTTTCCAACATAGTCAATCTTCAACGAGCAACTTCAAATTATGGAATTGCCCCTGACCTGACCCCCAGGTTTCAGAACCTAGGGGCACATATATATACCTACCACCTGTATATACCACCACTAAGGCTGATTAATGTGTTCAAAGCTAAATCAGCCAAAACAACAATTTTCAACAATTCCTCACATTTTCACGAAAGCAAATTGATCACGTTGACCTCGAGCGACTCAATTTACCTTCTGGTTCTCACCAGTTTAAAAGCTGTGCATCCTCACCACGGTCCTATAAATCAGACCAAACATTAGGAATTAGCAGAAATTATGCAAATTAGTCCCAGGAAATGACAGTCAATGACCTGACTCTACTGTGAAATTTAATCCGGACTGAGGGTGATATCGACCAAGTTTCCATGAAATACTCAAACAAACTTTTCAAACTCCACACAATTCCAGCATAATGTGGAAGGCATTCAACGAATAAGGGAGATTCCGAACTGTACATACGACACACAAAAAGTGATACCACTTTGTCTCCCCCTTGAAACTAAGTGCAGGCAAGACAAAAATTTGCCCTGATTCACACTGCAAATGGCAGTGTGTTGTACTTTTTGTAAGAAAGCCAAATCAAATCTCAGCTCAATCGGACCTAACATTCTGACATAAAGGTGCTCACAAGGGTTCATCTTATCGGAAGCTAATCAACTATTCCATTTGCATGAATTAGACTAGCAGCAAAAAAAGACAGAATGATATAAGTCAGGTTTTGCATGGGCACTAGCACCAAAAGACTGAAAATAACCTTCTTTTCACTGTGAATAATTCAAACCCCATCTCGAAAAAAAAACAAAATGATGGAAAAACAACAAACCCTACAGTTATGACGAAAGAACCATACATAAAGGAGCCATGCAGGCTCATTCAACAGATCCATTCACCTTCACCATACACCCATCCCTTCACCTCCACCATACAACAACACAGGTCAATTATGCGTCCTTTTCAATGATCCATCACCACCACTAACACTACCACATGGTATCAGCCATTCATGCAGATGCTCTCTGTTCAAATATCCATGTACCTCCACCATACACCTATCACATGATGATCAATTGCATGCAACTCGAAAAATTGAAAGATTTCCGTAGGTTGCAAGATCCCTCCAGATGGTGAGAGTTCATGGGAAGGAACTAGCTTCCCAAATGTCTCAGTTTTCCACCATGGGTACAGCCTGTCGTGACATAAACTCTGGGCATCCTGGGAAGCCAAAGGTTTACAATATAGTCCGTAGTTATCAATTATGCTGAAATGCACAGACATGGGATTCCACGTGAGGCCACCGTGCTACAACAACACAACATTTGAATGTGTCAGCAGAGATGGTCGAGACAGGTGATATTCCAAAGTTCAGAGTGTTATATTCTGAACAACCAATAACAAACTTTGACCAATCTGCAGGAAATGAGGAAATGAATACAAGCCAGTACCCTTGGACATGCAGAAATTGTAGGACATATTGTACCTTTCCCTGTAAGCAAATACTGAAGTGTTGGCTGTGCCGCCCTTGCATCTGGTACACCTGTCGGTATCGAGGGTAGGGGAAAAGGTCTATCAATGCGAAACATGCACAAAAACTGCAACAGAACTTGGTCTGTTAGCAATGTATGAATTATGGAAACATATGGAAACAAAACAACTGGCCCACTGGCAGTGATACAGCATTGATATTACAAGTGGTAACTGATCTGAAACAGATTTGTCAGTTACACTGAAATGGTTAATGATATCCAAAGAAACTCATCAGTGGATTCAACATGGGGAGAACTCCCTGTGACGGGTAGGCTACAGGGGTATGGTTTCAGTGATAAAATTTTTAAGTTTCATGGAGATTTAGCAAACACAGTATGAGAATCTTCAAGATTCCATTGGGGCATTTCCAATTATTTGGATAGTAACAATACCGGGTAACACAGTGGGCCAGATGCCATTAGCACAAAGCCTCACAACTTGGTGTAGTGTACCTTTACCAGGTTGCCACCGAGGGTGGCGATTCCACCATTTGCCTCGATATACAGGTTGTGTAAGGGTGTAAAGTAGGGTGTCATCAGGTCGTACATTCGGCCCACGTCCTCTGCGGCAACGTATAGTAGTATATATAGAATACGAGGAATGCAATGAATGAGGGTTAATCATCCGGGACATTGTGGGGAAAGGGCCACTGGCAAAAAAGAATGATCAGGAACTGAAGATATGTGGTCGAGAACACAACAGAAACAATTTTTGTTGTGGGGGGGGGATGGATGGAGGCATTGTAATGACCTTTTCCAATTAGAGCACTGGATGGATGGTTCACCATCGTAGCCTTGAAGCCACGCACAGCCACAGTAGATTCAGTTCTTTGGAAAATATTGATCAATTACTCTGAAACCAGAAAAATTAATGCAGGAGGTTGCTATAAATTGTCAGAAAAATAATTTATAGTTTAGTAGTCATGGGCATAGGCATAGAAGGAGGTAGCTAGGATGTGGACAGGCATGAAAAAAGATGCAGGTCGGTAGATAGGTAGTAAAGTAGTGGATAGGCATAAAGGAGGAAGCTGGTAGGCAGATGGTGATCCAGGAAATGTAGGTAGAAGTTGAAAATTGTTTGAGACTAAAAGGTAAACCATACCCACCAAGGTTTTTATGAATCTGGACCAACTTGGAAAATATGCATGAAGTATGCAAATATAGAAGGTTGAATGACCTCTTGGATCCATTTTAATGCTGTTTTGGAACTGAGAGTAAATATACACACAGGTTAATGATATTCAAACCAATCTTCGAGATTGGCGTAATTATTCAAATTGGACACACATTTGAATGACCTCCTGACCCCGGTTCTTGTTGAGAAGTTTCGAGACTGAAGGTAACTATATCACAAGTTTCGTAAAAATCCTACAAATCAATAAATTAGCAATTAGCTACTTAGACATTTTTTGCCTGAAAAAAAGTTCATTACAGTAATATTCTGTACCTATGGCCAAACCACTCACATAGCACATACGGTCGTCGGTTATCTTGAAAGCTTCATGGGTAGGGTCTACTTCAGTCCCCAAAATTGAGTTACTTGAGTCCTGGGGGGTGTTCAATGTGATAAGTGGCTTCATCCATGCAACAGTTCAAGTTGGTTGGATTGCCATTTCACGTATCAAGGGTGTGGTCTACCATTGGTCCTGCAAAAATGGGTCAAAAGAAGTTGGTATGGTGCCTAATGGCATATGTAGTCCCAAAAAAACGTATACGCCTGTGGGGGCCATGCAGGTCAATAATCAGTCCTTATGAATTTGAAAATTGGTCACTGAAAAACAGCTGTTGCTGTTGAATGCTATACCAAAATCATGAAGCAATACATGGAATGACTTATAATTGTTGACATGGGGAGATGGAAGAAACCACTGATTGTGCAACCCGGCGAGACCAATGGGGGCGGAAGCCTTGTACTTAAAATAGCACAGATTTGGCAACATTGGTAAAAGTACTTTTTATACTACAGTATGGGCCATGCAGTGTGAGAAGGGTGGAAAAAAGAGAGAAAAAGTGTTCTTCACGTGTTCAAAGAAAGCCTTGAACCATGCACTGATAAGGTTTGCAGAGTGGGGTAGGCAGATAGGCAAACTATAGGTAGGACTGCTTGATGGAGGGGCCAGTAGGTAAATAATATAAATATGAATAATGTAGTCTGTGGATAGCGCACGTATTCCAGTTAGCAGCTGCTACCCTGCGCATTGGAACCAGTCGCACTCCGACAATCCTGGAGAGTATGTGGTGCTATAAGAGCGTCGAGATTGCTCGGGCTCATCACAGGTTCCATTGATACACATTGGGTGGAGAGAAGCAGTTTGAGACTCAACCTTGCTCAAGGGTAATACGTGGACTCGAACCCACCCACAACCTAAAGGCTTACATTAGGCCACTCACATCGGCGAACTATAAGTGGGTGGCCTAAAATTTATGACAACCAACATACATACACTGTAATTATGCAGGGGAAAACCATGCTGTAGGGCTGTAGGGATATGGTGACCACCAAATTTTTTGGACGTGGAGTAAAGGCAAAAGACTGGAGGGGGAATGCAGGCATGGATACAAAAGGTGAAGGCCTTGTTGTCTACCCAGGGGGCTGTTTCAAATATAGATTTTGTATGGCTGAATAGGCCAAGATGCTCTTTCACTGTGTAAGTGATATACAGTAACAACATCGAAGTATAGACAAACTTTGTGAGCATTGTTTGGGGAAACCTCAAAAGGTAACCGATTCATTCTATAGACAGTCATGTCTCTTTATATAGAAGCACACATGGTATTTTGCAAGATTTATGATTTCTGTTAACCCTAATAAAGGCACACTTTCAAAAATAGTTGAAGCACTAATTGTACTGGAGGAGTGGGGGGGGGGGGGATGGGTGTGAGTCAGCCTTGCAGTGCTGAAGCATCAACACCCAGTAGTTTGCCACTGTGCAAATGCAGAATTTGCTCCGGTCCATGGACACGAACACCTAACCGTGTTTCTCTTTTCCCAAATACAGCACGGTTATGCATTCCCCCCCCCCAAGCTCTTCACAAAAAAATGCAAAAACGGCACTCAATCCTAACGATCTCTGGCTAGTTTCAAAAGCCCGATCAAAAATTGTCTATATGTACAACAGTTCATCACTTTTTGACTGATTCGCTACACATGGTGTCCCGTTGATGATTGAAAGGTAATTCAGCATCCAAGCTAGGATTTTGTAGTATTTGTAGTAATGAGCATAATTTAAAACAGGGGTAAAAGTCCGCAAGACGTACGAATAACACAGCATTGTTTCCAAGACGCCTTCGAGACAGTGAGCGTCATTAGATGATACCAAGGTCCATTTCACGGTTACCATTGTCCAAAGTAGTATGATTATAATCATTATATCAGAATTTCCTTCCATGGCAATTAATTATAATAAATCCGAAGAAATTCCATTAAATCCACATTTGCACTTGAGGTCACCAGATGCAGCTAATACACAAAAAAAATGAATCGCTGGAAGTTGTGTTCAAATGATACAGTGTACATCAATCATGTAAAAATTGGGTTTACCATAGCAGCCATTCAATGATGGACAGGAATTCTCCATAGTCATGGAACATGGCTGTCCTAAACGCTGGATCTTGGTTGTACCTTCTGGTATCGGACAACACCCTCCACCACGGCCCTGCAGAATGAATTCAAGTGAAAGACTATTTGAAGAAACTGGACATGTAGTGATGGTCAACACAATTAGAATCTCACAACAGGGACAGTTAATATAACGGATACAAGCCCCAGCTGTGCTGTGGAAGCGCCATTCACATTGGCCCAAACTTGGCGCCAAATGTGTGAACCTGTCAGCATCTCTCATTACGGAGGAGTTGTAATGGTAAACAAACTATTCTCCTTAAGTGATTTTATCCCCGGCACACTTTTAAGTGTTGTGGATATTATGGTTTTGGGGTGTAGCCGTGTCTCCGCCACCCCCCCTGGTAACTTTAGGCGTTAGAGCATAACTCTTATCCGATCATCTGAAACTGTTCGTCCTAGTGAACTCTAGGATGAATTCGAAAGGTGGCATCGCTGCATGTCGCTGCCCCATTTTGCAGGTTTAACACAAAAATACGCGTTTTATCGATTCACCAAAAACTTGGGGGGTGGGGACAAAAAATGACTGTGATCTCAAAGATCACCGGAGGTCAAATTGTGGGTTTTTTTGCGAAATAACAGGTTGATTACATGGAAAAACTTGGTAAATGGGGCAGAATTTGGGCCTGAAAACATGACGGTGATTCAGTCACCAGAGGTCAAATTTGTGTGATTAGGGATGTTTCTAACCTTGTCAAAGACTTTGAACGAAACTTGGAGAATGTGTCCGACCAACACGTAGGGCATTTCAAAGGCACCAGACGGTCAATGACATTAAATTCAATGGTGCGTTCTTGGAAGAGGTCACAAGAGCCTTTTGCGGCGGCTATATACGTCCGCAGTTTATCCGCTGCACATGTCAGGTAGAATAGAGTATTTGGGGGTCAACTTTATAAGTTCAATATAGGTTTCCGATATCTTCACCGGACAGGGTATTCTGCCATTGGAACATGTCTTTTTATTGGTAATAATAATATAATGATAATGTAGCAGTAATGACTACCCACGCGGGAAGGGACGTGATGAACTGAGCTTCCAACTGACTCAGAATCAAGCTCTGCATGTGTTTAACAACTTTGTGATCAGGGTATTGCTATAAAATCTATTAATTATTAAGGAGAACCGAATTGAAATCAAGTACTGTAAAAAGCTGGCATGTACGCCACAGTTTCAACATGGGTAAAGAGCCCAAAGTACAGTAGGTTAAAAAGAACTGGATCCTGGGACACTACACTATGGAATTCTACTTGGCCAAAGTCACACGTAACAATACAACTCATCGCTCCACCACAACGTTTTAGAGCAAGCACACAAGTGAGCGACAATGATAGAATTCAGAACAATTGGGAGCAATAAAGTATCCATATTTCGATCGATAAAACTGTTGACAAACAGGAGATGTTTTATTCGACACACAACCATTCAGCCCTAAAAGCTGTGTCATGGGCTTTTACTGATATAGTGTGACCGTTTTGATTTCAATGTTATTGTTATGGTTACTGTGTGATCGGGGCTCAACTAACATGTGTACCTTAGGTTCAAATATGCTACAATGTACAGCATGCACTACTCCCCTGTTCCACACTGATTGTGAATGGGAAGTTGCACTGTTGCAGACTTACAATGAGCTTGGAAGCAGAAGTATTACTGTATATTCAGTTTATTCAGATGGTAAAATCCAGTTAGGAATTTGATGACATAGCTTCCTTGTGGAGAGTATAGGAAGTGGAACCTTTTTTTGGTGGAAACCAGGGGTCGGGAGACATATCAGTAAGAAATGGAAAATGTTTATTTTGTCTGTTTGCCCCCAAAAAGTGTAAAAGGTGACTTGCTTACAAATTTACTCTAACAGTTCCAAATCAGACCTACATAGTCCAGCCAGTGCTGATTTCAAACCCATGCCATGAGCCAGTCTGAGACCATCTCTGATGTAATCATCCATAGAGTTATAATCCCAGAGACGTATGCCACCACACTATGAGGGGATGGAAGGAGAGGTTACGAAAATATCTACAAAAAAACTACCAAAGTACAAAATAGCTAGATAATCAATTTGTGGTGCAGGAAAAAATCTTGCAAATTCAAAAGAAGATTTGTAACATAGGCCTAATAGCTCATAAAAGCCAATGCATACTAAGTAACAACAACAACATTGATAGGGGATAATATCTGTGTGCACTGTTACAGGAACTGTTACTGGAACCAGTTACATGCAATGCTCTCTCATGACTCATTAGATGCTCATAGTGAGAGATGTGGGGGGGGGGGGCGGGGAGGGGGAGAGTTGTAACTGGGAATAAGTCCTGAGCAGGTTACCTTGCACCTAGCACTGAATCCGAAACAAAGCATGCTGATTTTGTAGTTTCTGGCTTCCGTTAATACCAGCGGCTACAGTGTATACTGCCCAGGCTGTGTAATGACGGTTAGTGCAACATACCAGAATACACAAGGAGAAATATAGTCCTGGTGAAACAGAAATACAGTATCACTCTACTGTGTGTTTAACATACTGTTGAGGTGGACGCAATTTTCAATAAATCCAGAAATTAAATTGAATAAATTAATTTGGGATGAACTAATGGGTGTGAACATAGCGTTATAGGTATCATACAGCAACGTTTTGGTGCATTACATAGAATATAAAACAAGTATGTTAGTGATGAAGGCAACCTACCAATATCCCAACAGTGTATTTGTTGTTGTAGGGCCTATATATCAGTCGCTGTCGTGTGCACACAACACTTGCCCTGCGCTAGTGCGCTGTAATAAACACAAGTTTATGGTTGTTACTCAGCAAAAAGTAACCGTCCAGACAAGTCAGACGGTTGTAAAAGCGGTAGCGATGCTTCCAAATTTTGGGGGCCATCAGTACGTTTCATTAGGTGGGCGGGCACAAATACAAATTAAGGGTCCAACTGTTCAAAAGGTGTCTGGACCCCATGTGACACTCCCTGTTGTATACTCTACCTGATTGTAAGACAATTAGTTCAAGGACCTCCCTGTTCAGTTCCATTTCAAATATCCTCCAGTGAAGTGACGGACTCCGAGCTATATCTCCAGGGGGTAATCAAAGGCCTACATTTTGACCTTCTGTGGTAGGCTTCCACTGGAACACAATTCTCCCCCAAAACATGTAAGATTGTAATGAACCATAAAAATGATGCTGCAAGAATTTGTTTTGATTTCAAGAACGTTCATGTAGGTTTTAGTGCAAATTGTGGGTTGTGAGAAAGGTCTGCACGGAAGAAGGAAGGATTGCAACCAGGAACATAGGGTTCACAAGATTTTGTAGATATGATGGTGAATCACCTTTGTGTGAATCTTAAACATGATAAGCAGAACATTGAAGGTAATTCGAGCATCAACTGTGTAACTGTGTTGAACCAATGAACCAAGTTCGGTGTGGGAATGAATACATTACTCATCCTGGATTTATATCAACCATCAATCACCAACAGACCAACTACAGTGGATTATTCATTGACAGGACTTTAGTATGCTAGGGAACACTTCTGCATAAGTCCTTGGGACAACCTAGCTCCTAGGCCCAGGCCATCTGAAAATATTGTGTACCATTGTTCATTACAGTTATTTAAGTAGGGTTACCAGATCTTCAGTGGTCAAAAGAGGAGATTTTAAGAATAAAGTAAAATAAGTAGGATACCGAAGGACTGCAATGTTTTTTACTGTACAAATAGATTGAGGTAAACCAAAAAAAAAAAAAGGAGGACACCATTTGCGGGAGGATATGCCTTGAAGAAAGAGGACATACATGTCCTCCTAAAAGTAAAAGAAGAAGTTCTGGTAACATAGTTGAGAACCTACACATTAAACAGGACGCTGCTGGAAGCAAGTGTGTAAGGATATTAGTCCAAAATAGAGCGGTAAAGGGCTTGCAGTCCGACGGCAGACTAGCTGCAAGCTCTGTTGGGTGGTGTAGAGGACATGCTGGTTCACCGGGTGGTGGGAATATTGAGTGACAGACGCGATGTTCAAGGACTAAAGCAGCCAATGTAATTTGTTAGGCTAGATCACATCAAAGTGATTAATGAATTCTGAACGCATTTTAAAAATTGAACATGAACTTACAGCTTGTCCTCTGTTGGTGCGCAATACGAATGCCCCCTGCAATGTATTAGTTCTCCTTCCAACTTGAAGAAAAACGCCTTCATGTCCATTATAATCTCTGTCATCTTTCCGGAAAATGGAAGATGCATCTAAGAGATCATATGGCTGCAAACGACATCGTTGTCTGATTAGTAACCCAGAAGCAACGAGAGATGCCTCTTTCATTAAGAAATCTATAAAGTCGTATGGGGAACCAGAAGAGAACTTGAAGAGCTAACCGTTAGCGAAGTCCTAATGGTAACACGTGTCTTAACGCTGCCGGTACGGTACTTCTGAAATGGACGGAATAGGATGCCGTATTTTTTACGTCTCTGTTGTAACTAGACCTTCCCATCAAACTGGAGTGATATCCAGGATGATAACACCTAGAAGTATTTGCTGCAGCTTGTATATGTTTCCGTAAACTAACTGAAACACGAAACGCCATCTTTGCTAGTCACCACGCCTCTTTCAATCAGCTAACAGATATAAGGATATTTTTAGTCGATCAGCTAATACTGTAGCCTACATACAGTGCATGCAGCCTAGCCCAGGTGGACAGCGTGAACGTATATATACAAGCAGACATACGTGGCCTTGAACTCCATGACGTCCGGAGCCCGTGGCTCTTACCACCGCGCTGCTGAGCAAGGTGCTGTGCAGGTGCTTCACTGTTGAAGTAACACTTGTTGTAATATGCTATACAGATATGAGAGGTTGCTCTACGAATTTCTTACATTGATATGACTTCCGGGCGATACTCTAACTATGCATAATTTTGACGATTGTTTTTGTTTACAACTAGTGTTGGATCGTGCCAAATTTGATAGGGATCTTAGAAAAAATGAACACAATTTAACTAGTACTATTTATTGACTATTGCTGTTCATAATTAAGAGGAATATGAGATGTAATACATAATAATAATTGAAAATGAGAGCTAAATAGATCATCCTATAATGCAACAAGCTTAGAAAATTTCGACAACACGACACTTTCACCTATCTCCAGGTCCAGAGTTCCCATTATATCTAATTGGTTGATTTCGAACACCCCCACCCGATTTTATGAGGTGTACATGTACATGGGTGTACATTAGAACTACAAAAGTTCTTCAATGTCATGGCAGCGATCCCAGCGGGGGATGGGGAACATGTCCCCATTTATTTTAGTTGGGCCTTGGGGGAACATAAAATCAACCCCCCCCCATGTCTTGCGAACTTGGTGAAAAAATCCTATGAGCACAATACCGCCATAGCACAAAAGTCTAACCCACCCATATCTCTTATCAGATTGCTTAAATTTTATGTTGAGAAGGTCGAAATGCGAATTCAATTAGATATTACAAGACGCTCGGTTTGTTTTGCTTTGCTTTGCTCTGCTGGCGGTGGGAAAGCCCGGGCAGTGTCTATCCTGATAATGATGTTCGCAATTTCTGGTAACTTTTGTTAGCCGACCACCGCGGCGGACACTCTCCAGCGCCGCCCCGACATTCACCTCGATGAATCCTCCGGATTCTTCGCGAGGTGCCAGCGATTCGTTTTCGGTGGGAAGGACGACGGTGTGTTGGTACTGGCATCGGCACAGCGCCGGATGATTGCCGGGCGAACATCGACTGTCTGCCGGTTACCCTCCGGGGTCGGATGGCGATTGTACGACGCCCAGCCGAGACCCTGCAAATATATGGATTGACTGACTCCCACTGAAAATGTCCGGTGCCCGGGCGATGAGCTAGATCACCGGCCGAACATTGGCAGGGATTCGCCCGATCTAAATACGACGCCATTCCGATACCCCGACATCGGGAATGATTCCAACTTCGAATTAAAATGATCCGGCACCCGCTCGATGCCACGAAAAAGTGAAGAAAAACTAGCCAGTGCCGACCGCCAACCGTACCAGCCGCCTTTCATTGTGACCGGGTTATTACTTCTCGAATTTTCAAATGTCATGTAATGTCTTGTAATCGTGACACGTTTTGGAATTTCAAAATGTCACCGGAATCCCACCAGCTAGCTGTTCCCCTTGTGACGATAACACTTCGATCTAGGGGAGGGGAGTGTTCGTAAGGCATTTTAATCCGCATGAAGTGTCATTTCTTGTGATCTGGGTGCAAAAACGTGCCACCTATAATGGCGTTGTCACAAGGCAAACGGGTCCGCACCTGTTAAAAAACAAAAACTCGGCATGCGTGTGTATAGTGTCGACCCTGGGATGAAGTTCTGGACATGCCTACAATTAACTATTCCGATATATCCCTGGGATATAGAAGGCAGGCTACCCCCCCCTTCCCTTCCCCCCCCCCCCCCCCCCTCTAATGGTAAAACTCCGATCTTGGGCCAAGGTGTGAGCTGCCCTTCCTAGGCCCAGGAAACTGACATTTTCAGTTCCAGGGATGCCTAAAAATCAACATTTCCTGGTACGCCCCGCGCCTCCTATAGTGACGCAGAGAGTATTGCGACGCCAGGTTACTAGCCCTAACAAGATCTTGATCAGCAATTTCAGTGAAACGTTACAATAAGGATGCTGAAGCAGCTTCTGGGGACCTCGATATATCTGTAATAGGCCTATATTCTCATATTCCAATCTGTCAACTCGAACATAGACACTATTTTCCCCCTGTAAATATAAAACTTGGGCCAACCGTCAGTGTGTTCGTCGACCTCTTTTTGCCATGAAAGTGCCATTTCGATCATCCGGGGGTGACAAAAATCTCGGATCGTCTTGGCCTCTCTGCACGCGCCACCCATAGTGTCGCTATAAAACTAGTTTTCCTCTAGGTGAAAACCGCGGACACATGAAGGCCTATGTTGTTCGATATCACAAGGTGTTAGCTCTATGATACTCAGACCAGCTATGCCCCTGGAAAATAACACTCCGATCTTGAGCAGTGTTCGTGAACATTTAGTTCCTATGATGGGTGCCAAAAACAAAATTTACTTGTACGCTGCACCCTATCATCCAGTAGGATTTCGGATATTAACCAGCCCCTTCACTGGCCTCACACACACACACACTCCCCCGACTAACAGGATAACCCTCATGCCACAGTCCTGCCCCAACGACGGCGATCATTAATCCATGTTGTGCCCATGTTTCCCAAAGCTTAGGTTGAAATTTCATTGTTATCAAATGGAAGACATCAAAGCGAAATTCCTGAATTTATGTCAGGCATTCCACTATTTTGCATCTCTCAATTCCTCTCTGATCTGTTAACCTAATTGTTCAAAGGGAAGGGAGGGGGCACTCCCACCGCTAGATTAATCCTGGGAATGCTACGGCCTTGGTTAGCAGTGACGTTCCTTCGTGACGCTCAGGCCTATTAGTATATATGTATGCTGATTATACACGGAATATCATTTACAGAGCCATTTATATACTTTCTCATTGACATAATTCACCGTGGTTCATTGGAGCGTAATGACTTTCGCCCGGCGGCTAAAATTTTGGTGACAGATCCCCGAATTGTTCCACATTTTCCAGCTGCTCGGTGGCTGCTGCCGTGAAAGCGGGCGCTGTGGGTGAATGGAGACGCCTGAATACCACGTTTGCTATTTTTATCCGGCGTATTAGTCAATCAATTGGTACCTGGGCATTTCTGCTCTGCGCGAATTAAAAAAGAACTAGACACAGAACAATACGTGTGCGTATCGGCACTGCAATAGGCTTAAATTACTGAATGTACAATAGGCCTAATGAAGGAAAAATAACTTGTACAAAATCACTTGGGTCCGTGGGCTTTAGGAAAACGTTGATTTTAAATAAGTAATTATACTCAGTCAAATGGTACAAGTATGGAAACTTTGTGTTAGGTCACGTATGGTTACCTGTGTAAAGTGCGTCATACGAAAGAAAAAAAATAACCACGACTTCTGCATATTATTTCACGAGATAAGTGTACCACAATTCAGCGGCCATCAAGGACAAGTGTGAAGGATCGACTGACTGTAAGCAGTTAAGTGAGGTAGTATTCTGGACCAGGATCTGGTAGCGGCAAAACATCCTCATAACGCCAGCATTGAGAAACAGAAAGCTGGGTTACTGTTGGGGTCCGGATTAATAGAAGCCCGCAGTTCACATTTAAACTCGTTTAGAATTTCGCTATTAACAACCTGAGATGGTAAACAATTCCAATCACGTATGTTAGTTGGAAAAAAGAATGTTGATAAGCTAACTCGTTACGTCGGGCTGATTAAGGAACTCTGGGTAGGTCTTCTTGTACCACGTTTGTTTCCAGGTATTCTTAGGAAATGGAACCCAACTATATCCAGAGGTTCAAACTTCAACGCATTACGTTGTTCCTATGCTAGTTCTCGAAATTTGGTCCATTCTGCAAATAAATTGGGGCGAGTACCTAATAATGTGTGGACGTAGAAGTTTAACAACACAGAAATTCATATATATTTCATTATTTATTTGTGTTGAATTCCGCAAGGTTCTGTTGTCTTTTTCTTACAAACAGTCCCCATCAGCATATACCAACCATTACAGCAAACACTTCGCACAGCATAAAAGTTTTTGGAGCAAAAGTAACGAATAAACTCATGGAAACAAACTGTGTATCAGGGTCGTGAAAGTATGACAACATTCTATTTTGCATGAGGAAGATTCTCGATCTTCTTCAATAAATATACACAAAGTTCAATCGACTAAAAAACAGAAAAAAGACTAATTTAGTGTAGAAAATCAGGTAAGAATGGAGCTACTATTAGAAACGAAGAGCGAATTGCTAATTTGTTATACATAATTAAAGATGGCTTGTCGTCAATTACAAAATAAATCTTGTAAAACCCAATATACTGAACCAGCAAATTAGATAAATGAAACAAATGGGTTATATTTGACGCTTTTTCCGTCCAAATTAAAAATTTATATAATAATAAGGTATGAAAGTATCCCTTCAAATTTACATAGAGGCCCCCATGACGATATTTGTCGTGACGTCATGCAAAATCGCCGTCGCTTGTTCGCTAGACGTTAGCAGACGACAATCCATTTTAATTGAGGGACAACTGCTGGTTTGGATATAACAGAAGTTATACCGCGGAGAATGGAAAACTGGATCGCAGGTCCAAACCCCAGTTCATACGATGTTCCTATGTGGAGTTTATTGTCTTTCAAGTGTGGTCCATTATTCAGAGAAATTGGGGATAATCCAAATGCGCAATAACGCAATGTCACACTTCCACAACCCGGGAATTTTGGCCAATTGTTTCATACTTGTTGTATGAGTCAACATTTGGCAGGAGTTTTGTTGACTTTCTCTCACTAAAGTAACCATACACCTACCAACCCACTACAGCACTCCTCTCCCATCGACTAATGCGTTTCGGAAGTACAAAAAATGAGTGTGAATTCAATGGAAAACAAAGATTTTAGCAGAGTTGTGCAAGTATAATACATTCATAATTTTTGCATGTGGCTTCCGATCTTGTGCATTACCCAAGCACACATTTCAAAGGCGTCGTATGAACTCCGGGTTTGAACTGCTCATTCCATTTTTTTACAGCTAATATATTACTCTTTCCTGATCCATCTGAGTTGGCCCTTTATGAAGTTAACGACGACAATTGTCGACACCTTCTACCGGAAGTGAAAACAGTAAGATGAAAGAGGAGAAATCATTAGACGTAGCGCGCAGCTTGTATAAGTTAGCGGCGCCCCTGCTCACACCTGCAAACTGAGGAAAATTCAAGTGAATCGTATTCGAATTCCATCCAATCGACCTCGGAAGAATTTTGCCCTTGCCGACCCATGCCACGTCCGCTTTACATAAATTAGATTGGCGCAGACTTAGGGTATTCGCCTTGCAGTGCGATCCCAGCTTAACGTCTTATAGTGTTTAATCCCTACCGTATTCCAACTGCCACAACAGGTCACAAATCTCAGAGAGTATCACATTCCATTTTTTGAATTGGCACCGAAGAAAACGGACCACGGAGGCATACCTTGTTTCTTGCAACACCATCACCAAAGCTATTCTGAGAACTCAAGCCCCGCCAGTATATGGCGCACCGCGCAATAACTGAATACGCCTCAAAAGAACTAACGCCGCAGAACTATAGACTAGTCTCTATCCCAACAAAGGCTGTATAGCTTCTAATATATCGTGTTGTGAATTGCATACTGCTTGCTGTTGGCTGATGCGATTGCGATGATTTCACCGTATCGATATCAAATTGCATTGGTACGATGATTGTGTTTTTCATTGACTGATTTCTTCCACGCCATACTTCACCCTTCACTTGCAAAGGCTTGCCCTGAAATATGTTTCGTACTTCCGCTTGTTCTTTTCCTCCCCTCTTTTTTCTTTTCTTTCCGCCTCGCTCTTTCCTCTTCTCCTCGTCTTTTCTCTTTCCTCTGCTCCTTTTTGCCGACAGACCGAAATTTTGCCGACGTGTCAAAATTATTGGGTGAGTGAACCCCCCCCCCCCCATCCCTTCGCTCGCGCGCACGGCCCTGGTTTCGTTCATCGGGCCATATGTAGTGTTTAGTTTAGGGCCGTCAGTTTTAGTCCCGTTCGTTTTCCTCTAGTGTACACTCGTTCTCAGTGCAGTCGCGTACCGATTAGATTTGTCTTGGGAGGGGGGGGGGAGTGGGGTTGAGGTCAGAACCCCAGAGAAGTGCGGCCACATGATGGCATCACCCCTCCGTATTGGCAAATAAGTACAATTTATGGCCCTAGACACTGTTGCTGTGCAATATTTGCTAAATACACTGCGAAACCTCTATCGACGGCAAAAAAATCATTTTGTGTAAAATTTGTTGAATCACTTGGTCTGGGGTTCTGACCCCCCCCCCCCATCCGTGGGTACGCAGCTGCTCGTTTGCGGGTTTTCATACTGCTCTGGGTTTTAGGCTGTTCTTCTACATATTACGGTCTTTGTTATTTTTTTCTGTCCTACACTGAACAATAACTAATTTCTAGATTAGAAGAATTCCCAGTACCCCCGCTGGCGCCGCTGGAAAATGGCGCGCGAGGCCTCCAAGTTTGGGGGTGTTTCAAAACTAGTTGTTGGTAGCCATATGTTCAATTATGTCTGTATATTGTTCTCACATAAAACAGGCTCATTCTAAAAATGCGTTCTCTAAGATTGAGATATCGGAACTTTCCAAGCTAGTAACTACATAGGCCTCTTTCGATTATCGTCGCTCTGACTGAGTTGCTTTTGAGTGGGACACACCCCGGTCGCGACGGTTTTGGGTGTGTTCCTAGGCAAGACACGTTTATCACAATCCATTAGGCACTCTACACAGGAGACAATTGGGGTTTCAAGGCCACCTTCATTAAATTTGCTGGCCAATGTACTTTGGCTGGCCCTTTTCAAAAGTGCATTCCTGGCTGCAGTTCAATACTCTTTTTTGACCACTCGGGTGTGAAACGCTGTATAAATAGCCTTCACAGTGGGCGTATAACAAACCCTTCAATAGCTGCAATTGAACAGGGTTGTTTGCCTCCGTTTGAACCTAAACATAATAGCATGCAATTAGGCTACTACAATTGTATTTGGGATTGCTTGTCATACCGAGTGAATTTCTTTTTCTGCAGGAATATTCTTCCATTGTCGCCCATGGTACCACTGCAGCTATTCCTCTCCGTAATTTGTCGGCGGTATCATATTTGTCGTGCACTGTAGTTAAGAATGCATGCATAGCTGTGCAGTGCGACCACTTGCTGATAGTTGGAGGTGGGGGGGGGAGGGAGGGGTAATGTGGTTTTAGGTTCACCATCCGTAAAGAGGAATATTTTGTGTGGTCTGAAATGTTGTTATCTTAGCCCCTTAGAGAGTGTCCTAGGTGCTAGGTGCATAGACAGAGATTTTTCAAAACGATGTGTACGGGCGTTATGTCTCCGGATGTTATGTATGTACATTAATGGCCCCCCCCCCCCCCCCTAAGTTCTCGTTTCACAGTTATTCCTCTTTACCGATAGATATTTTACCCTATAGATCACATTCACAATGCGATGATCTGATTTTACGGAAGGTGGTCGCACCCATGCCAACCGTCGGCTGTATAGGTCGGTAGACGAGCATGCACCGGAAGTGCGAGGCTAGAGCGTTGTCTTCCCCTCCCCCCACCCCCCCACCTCCCCTCTCGAAAAATACTCCCAAAGCACTAACTGCGATTTTACAGCATCTGGGAAGCACATTCGTCGTCGAGAAAAAGTGTTCGTGTGCCCTGCTCTCGCCGCCCTTCACCACCTTCCTCACAAGTACTCGTAGTGGGCCATTGTACGTACGCAGAAATGATACATGCCTACAATAGACCTAAGTGACTGTGTGCATTGTGTCTAACAATAGAGCGCACATAATATAGTATCGTTATGAATTACAACACAGTCCACGTTTCGCAATGAGTCCTACAGAAAAACCCTGTAAAAGAACCGTGTATTCTTATGCTCTTGTAAATAAAATATGTACAGTAGGAAAAGTAACTCCTTGGTCCCTATATTGCATACACATTACAATACAGTTACATTTGTTGCGTATACCTTTCAGATAAATATAATATTATCAGTGTCTTGCTATCTAAAAAAATACATAGTATACTCACTTATCCCTCGCTCCCATCACCAATCAATCAATATCACCACTCACTCATAGAGCACATGCCGGAGGCCCCTCCTTCATCCGCCCGTCGCTTCCAATCTCCCTCCTCCTCCGGGCAAGGCGACCACGGCCAGGAGCTCATGCCCCCAACTCCCTGCATGAGGCAGCCCTCGCCGCTGTGCCAACCATAGCTTACTGCGGGCGTCCGGGCGTCGCCCAACCCACCGGGCACCGGATCCCGCTCACACAGAACACAGCTAGGACACTGTGGGCAGAATCTTCGCAGGGAGCGCGCTATCTGCTCAAAGGAATTACAGGTGCGATCGCGAATCGGGCAATCCCGCAATCTCAGCTAACCTTCACCATCCTCGCCAAGAAATATTCTACGGAAGTGTAAAATATGAAGAATAGAGTGAAGAACCAGAACCACAAATTGTGTGTTATTGCTTGCCATATGTTGTAACAATATCAAACTTCTGTAACACAACTTCTTGAGATTTGGACCTTTAGCCTTTTGACCTCACCAACAAATGTAGTTTGACTCACTGATTCCAAAACACACCATGACACATCACTATGGACATCCTAACTGCAACTACATTTTCATAGAATATATATATATTATCTGATATTTTCGCACACAAAGGTCACATGGCGTCAAATTATGGTCCGTTTTGATCAGATGGTACCTTTGAGATCCGAACTAGCCACAAAAATTAGATCGGCCCTCCCAAAAATGGTTAGGTCAAATGAGGTCCAACGTCGTCCGCCCCGCCCGCCGCGCGCCTTTTGGTAAACACAAATACACGCTTACAAAAGTGCTCTGCTTGAACTGGTTCCTTCGTACATTGAGCAATCTGGAGTTTCCCGATCCTCTTCAGAATTTGTGTGAGCACCTGTGTACGAGTGTTCCTTTGGTAACAATGCGGTTTTGCGTTTTCAGAGAGGAAGTTTGAAGAAACTTGTAACGTATGCGTTTTAAGGAAGAGCGTTTTCAGAAAAGTAATTCTTTAATTCACGGGCGTCGATTCTGAGGGGCGGGGGGGGGACATGCCTCCCCACTTTTTGAAGTAGGGGACCATAATATCAAATCCTCCTCCACCCCCCCCCCCACACACACACTTTTGAGTATGGGAGAATGAAATCGCATGCTTCCGGTTTTGTGATGTCTTTTTGGGCGCGGACATTGAAGCAATAAACTGATAAAGCAATAGCAAACGAGGAGCCAAGATCTCAGAGTGTCTTATTTTCCATCGAATGCCCGAGTGCGAAAATTTTTCCGCGCTCCGCGCGCATTCACTTGTTCCCGCGATCAGTATTTAACGTTTCATGATTTTTAACCGGAAAGTTTTCCTTCTGTCTGCCTTTCTGCCCCGCCCATGGCTTAGACCTATCGGTGCCTTTCTTAACTTTTTTGACTTCAAGATAATCCTTCCCACTCTTCGAATTTAGAAAGAGGCATGGGCCATCGCAGATAAACTAATTTGCAGGGCCCTGAATCACATTCATGGATTCTAGCTGAATTTGTAAGTGACTCCCCACCGTTAGCTGGCCAATTGACTTACACGCTTGACTTCCTCCGATGAGCAGCCTGCTGAGTCCAGAAAAAGTTGCCAGAGATGAGTCACCCGCCTCATTCCAAGCTGACATTTATACATGTCATGGCACTTCCAATTCACTGCACCATGCAGCCATGACCGCTTAGATTTTTCAGTTCACTATGGTCGCCTGTGTGTAATAAGCGACAAAATTTTTGCGCGCGAAGCGCGCAATTGTATCTTCCCACGATCGATTCGCCAAGTATGATGGAGCATGAACTTTTTCTCCCGGTTCCTGTAGAACCTGGGAGAAAGAACATATGTATGCTTTCAAACGTTTGAAGAAATCAATAATTAATTGACTCGACCAAACAACATATAATTTTAGATTGACAGTATTATCTAGAAACATTTAACTTTTAGTTATAGCCGACTTCATCTGAACAGCATTCTACTTACGTTTCAAACTTAATCAATTTACATTTATACCGACATCTTGAAATGAAGAGTGGGAGTTATACCCCATAATAACAATTTGGAATGTACCGAATCAATTGAGTGCGTCATACTAACCGTTCAGACAACTGCAGCCGGCATGACAGTTAGTTTCTGTCCACTATCGTTTCCTTGCTTGAGACTCTATGACGAAAACTGCCTAAAAGTTAGGCTAATCAAAGTCCAAATTTTCAAGAATATCGGGTCCTTGAAATACCACTGAATTACATCGTCGCTACGCGACAATGCGCCTGCCCTGCGAACCAATTCATCAGGCGTGGTTCCACTACCCTCCGATGATGGCGCTCCGCTTAGATAGTCCGATCACGTCATAACCCCCCCCCCCCCCCTCCTTAAGGGACATAAAAACCCGCCTGCCGTGCAAATGGAGGGCGTTCATATAATCGCGAAAAAAAAAAAACATCAACCACGCTTTGCTATATGTGATGAATTTCAATTTTCCGTTGACGGCGCGGACGTCCATGATTTGTACGAGCTTTATAATAGTTTTGACGATGTGCTTGACTCCTACGAGTTTCTTGTCTGGTGTGGGCTACTGGACTTTACATTTTAGCCCTGTTGGTACAAAAAACCGCATACCCGTTATTCTGTAAACTTGTGACACAACCTTGGGGTATCTTATTCAAAAAGGATAAATATTTTCATGAGATTGGGTCAAAGTTCCAGTCCAATATGTCAGAGAGTACAGTTCCAGTGGCTAGAAAACTAAGTTGGGGCAAACCCATCATTGCAGGCATCCGAGGCAATGAATAATCAAGTTGAGATCGAGAAATCGAGTAGCGCAAGTGCCCATAATTCGGGAGGAGAATGGAGAAATACGAGCAGGGTAGAGCAAAATGAAATATTTATCCAAAATATTTACTGAGTGCCCAAGTTTTCCATTGAATGCCCAATGAATTTGAAGAATGGTGGTTTCTTCAACAGTTCATATAGGTACTGTACATGAACTTCAATGAAATTTAGGCGGCAACTTTTGAGATTTGGGTAATTTCAATTGGCTAATATGACAATATCAATGTCCAGCGCCCCTACATAAAACTAGGGCTTACGCAACTGCATCAGCTCTGTAATTTTTTTCAGTTCAGAGAAGAGTGGAAATTGTGCCATACCCCGGCATCTAGGAGGCCCTTTTTTGCCAAAATCTCCGTGTACGCTACGCGTCGACCAATGCTGGTTCTCCCCTTAGATAATAACTTGACGATCCTATGAAATATTACAGCCCCCCCCCCCTCCCCAGCAGCACATGCTGGCTACGCTACTGGATTCAACTTTCAAGTACCGAAAGTACCGTTTCCTACAACCAAAATTTCCTCAACGATCTGTTCCAAGCGATGGTGGCGCTCGTCTCGACAACCGGCAAAATCATCCCCCACATTTCACAACGAGTGTGCACATGCATTAACAAACATTATTCTCACTTTGCCGGTTATGATATTATTGGCTAAAATTAAGGGGGAAGGGTTGCTACCTCCACCTGTTCACCAAATTGTTAACTTGCAGTGGGTTCCCGGTATTATCGATTTGTAATCACTTGCTGACATATTCTTTCACAAAAAATATAAAGAGGCCGTAGATGTGTGATAACGTTTCAACATTTCCTTCACTAAAATCGCTAAAAGCACATCCAGACGTTGCAATTAGGCCCGGCAAGTGCCATCTCCAGCGATCTCGGAGAGGGTTAACAAGCCAAAGTTTCCGCGGAACGATCCGCCCGAGCGCCGATGGTGGCGCTCCGACTAGTAGAATCTCAATTCAACTCGGTCCCCCCCCCCCCCCCTCCACTTTCCGAAACGGATTGACGCCCCTGCTTCAATTAGAATCACCCTTCCCTTGTACGGCACACTTTGGGGGTGCATTGAAGGTTATGAATCGATCTCACTTGCATTGAAACTTTCCTGATGATGATGATGATTCTTTAATCTACCAGTTACTACTAGATCCTAGTTACTACGCTGAATAGGAGAGTTGAACCTGAACAGAGAGAGCGTTCGCGTTCCTTGTCTACACGTCGATGTCTGAAAGTAGTCGCTGTCTACATTACCCCACGTTGCTGTCTGTATATCCCGTTGATCTCTTGACGATAGATGTCACCAAAACAGTTCGGAACTAGGTCATCTTGTTCAAGAGCTTGTAACCTATCGGATCATCGCGAAGTACACGAACAAAATCTTTATTCGAAAGGTCGACATATATGAAAACATTCAGGTATGGCATTGATCCTTCAAGCACAGCTGCTGTTCTAATGCATAGGGACCCTTGTGCGTTCGGCCTCGATAAAATCAACTGCCAGACCGCAGAGTAAATCGTCTTCTGAAAAAAGTAATAGAGAGGAAGTGAGATTGAGTGGACGTTCAACGACACAGGAGGAACTAAATGGGGATAGATAGATAGATAGATAGATAGATAGAAGATAGATAGATAGATAATAGATAGATAGATAATAGATAGATAGATAGATAATAGATAGATAGATAGATTAGATAGATAGCTAGATATTAAGGGACGTTACTATTCGAAAATGTGCACCTGAAATATAAAACGAAACGATACACACATGTGAGTAAAGACTTTAAATGGTTACAAACCTAACGCCTATACTGGGCTAAAAACTGTTAGTAAACGTACGAACCCCTAAAAGCCTTCAATCTATTGCCTGAAGGAAGAAACCTAAATACTCAGTATCTGGATGGGATTCGTCTGACATATTCAATTACACGCTTCAGTGCCCTTCCTTGATAGAGTATAGGTGCAGAGGTGGTAGGCCAGTGCCAATAATGGGTTCCGCATTTCTGATTACGGAATTGTAGTTTATCACGATCCCTTCGACTAACACCGTGACGACCAAACCAGACTAAGATATGTGTAGTTAAAATGCTCTCAATAATTGCACGTTAAAAAATCACTAAAATCCGTCCATTAACACCATGCGATTTAAGAGTCCGTAAAAAGAATAGTCTCTGGCTCCCTTCGTCAGTAATCTTCATTATCTCATCTGAATTAATGTCCAAGAGAATTTGTCCCGTGATAAATGTGCCAAGTAATTTGGAATGAATGAACCTGCTCTACAACAGAACCATTAATGATGATAACCACCCTACTGATATCTGCACATCCTAGCCAGTAGCCTACACAGGGGCGTAACTAACCGTGATTTATTAGGGGTGGGGTTTATCTGATTTACATGTATAGAGGGGGTTCTATTTTGGTTATAATCGCGCAACCAGGCAAAAAAACGTGTGTGGGCTCCCCCCCCCCCTTCCTCTCTTTTCCTGGTTGTTCAAATCGCTCGCTCGTCAGACTTTACATGCAGGTAGCCCGCGGTGCTAACTGCTTATATACCACGGTTGGCCCTGATGCCTGATAGTTCATCTGCTGCCAGCTTATCATGATGGCGATAGCACAGAAAGTTGAGATCACTACTTCATGTTCTGTTGTACTTCGAAGTTGCTTTGAAGTTAGTGGACACGCTCACAACGAATTCGTATAGGGGTTTGGCGCTTGCTCACCGCACCCCTCCATCGATTAGTGGGACTTGAATATTAATCCACGTCGACCACACCCTAGTGTTTTTGCCCAGATGGTGAGTTTGCTGGATTGTGGAATGTTTTCAATTGAGACATCACGTTCCTTAGATTCCTTAGCCGACATGAACGGTATATAAATGATTGTAATTACCTTATCCATTAGGCTGTGATACAGGTTTCCAAAATAGGGCCAATTAATAAATCACTGGGTATGGATCGGATACCTGTTAGATTAGATGAGAATACATATGGTTTGTGGCACTTTGGGTATATTCTACCATCATCAGTCCACAGGGAATGATGGGAGGGGGTAGAGTGACTCCCATCATGCTAATATATGAAAGTTTATACATTCGCTCGCTCAAATGTTGATGATTGAGCTCGGATTACAAACAAAAAGTGTCAAAATCGGCTGCGTCGGTTGAAGAGATATTGGAAAGTTCCAAAGTGGCAAACGGTCTTCCTAATAAAACAGAACGACTACCGATCACTCAGAACTCTATGGGATATCTTATCTTCCCTCAAAGGGCAATTCAACGTTCATATACATAAGTTGCTACATTAATTAAGAACTAATTAGATAAGCACTATGCACGTGTGCCATAACGATGCGATCCGATAACGCTAATTTATCGACTGGAGTGGTCACCTAATGCGAATAAAAAAAGGCGTATATACGATGATTTTATTAGATGTGTCTGATGAAAATTCCCCCTTCATTCATCGCCTCGGGTAGTTGAAAAGCTGTGGTTGCAGTGGCGTAGCCACAGGGGGGGGCATGGCCTAAGTGATCAACGATTTTTAACCACAAAAACAAATTTCGCACTGTCATATAGCAATATTGCAGCATCATTTGGTCTAGGGGCCACTTATTTGCCGCTAGGGGGTGAGGCGCACTTCTCTTGGGATATGTGGTCTTTCCTCAGAACTTGCAGGATTCGTCAAGTAGACAGGTGACGTATCCAGTAATGTCATCTATACCGCTGATAGAGGTTCCACTCGGGTCCTTCGTTTGTCATCATAGCGCTACAAAGCGCATACCAAACATGACTTAGTTTAAAATTCGGAATGGCATTCTCATATCCAAACAACGCGACACTGACGGCCTCCACTATTTAACACAGAAAGAAAAATGAGTTGGAGTAGGGGGGAAAGGGAGAGAGTGGGGGGGGGAGGAGGCGGTGCCAGTTTCCCCCGCCCTGCCTAACCCTCACACAAGAACCTATAGTTTTGATTTGTTTTTTTTGGGTTTTGTTTATATTTCCACTGCCCCGATAAATCCCCTGAATTAAGTTTTTCAGAAAGGTACCGCATTTATTGCGGAGGAAATCGTGTGCGCCCGACCCACTGCAGGGGTGTGGTTCCGCGCCTCTGTGGAGGGGGGGGGTTCGACGAGAAAAAATATTAAAGAGTAGCAACGAGAGGGAAGGCGGGAATGGAGGGCAATGGCGACGATACGTTCTAGGGGTAAAAATAAATCGAACTAACGATGTATTGTAGGTCAGTGAGGATAGGTAGAAGGGTTGGCAGGTAGGTGGAGCAGTATAGCAATGCATAACTTTTCACAGACATTTTTCGGCAAACTGGATCGTAGGGAAGTTACATATTTATTAGATGTATTGATTGCATCGTATCGTATCGCACAGTGTGAACAGCGCTATACATTTCCACGACGTGGGAGTTCTTACGGCGCGCGGGCGCGAGTATCAAGCCTGTTCATTTCAAGAGGTATACGGTTTTTTTCAGCATTAGTCCGAGAATTCTTCATTCTGCATTTGGCAATTTTTGGGCGCTAGGTTCTGTCATTATTCTATTTGAAATATTGTGGCGCTTTCGGCCTTAGATCGTCAATCTGTTATTTTGATCTCATAGTCAACCATTACCCCAATCGCTATACAAACAACAGTGAGCACGGTTTGCTATACATTCTCGGTTGTCTAACTGTGATTTGTAGGCTTCCAACTTGGTCACTTGAAGTAGTCGTAAAATGCGTCATAACCAGGGGGATTCTACCCAAAAATATGATCGGAATACCTCGCGGGCAGACGCGGGTGCGCGTGAAATCGCTACAGGAGCGATTCGAATACCCGCGCTCGAGCCCACCCGCCCATGTCCCGCATGGCGCCCTCGTCGTGTGAACATCCTGGAAGGAAATAATAAGTGAGATCGATTTTTTTTCCCTTCATGTGACTGCGCCTCTGCGCGCTCGTGCTGCCCCCGCTTTAGACTGTCCCCCATGGATTCGATACAGAATATAAACAAATATGAAAAGGGGGGCGGGGAGGGGGGAAAGGATGTAAAACAAACTAGTACTACACCACGTAATGGTGACCGGAACCGTGCGCATATCCACCCGTCCGCCATAAATCCGCGGCCGTATCCGATGCCATAGCCCCCGCCAATAGCCAGCCCCATATTGTACGGAGACATGTACAAACAGACCAATGCTCCAAGATCAGTAGAGTAATCAGGAATACAGCGATTGACCCTACACTATGCCAACGTAGCACCGCTAGAAGCTCTGTGGAAAAATGAAATCAACAGAACCATAAACACATGAATAGTTAGATACATACATACCATACATACATACATACATACATACATACTACATACATACATAACATACTACATAATACATACTACATACTACTACATACATACAGGAACGATAATACCGATACTGATAATAGTGGAGGGCCGTCAGTGGTCGAGCTTGTTGTTGTAAGATTAGAAGCTTCCGAATTCAAGCTAAAGTCATGGTTTTGTATGCGCTTTGTATGCGCTATGTATAGCAATAAACACGATACGAAACGATACGATACTACGTACTATCAATTCACCACGTATTGATTCCTTCGACTCCGTCCTAAAAGCATTCATGTCGGTGTGTTGGGAGTGTTGTTTGGAGTGAATTCTGGCATTGCTACTTTCTCATGAGGTGTACATTTCCGGTTTAAAAATGGGAAATATGTGAAAAAATATTAAGCAAATTTTGCCCCCTGTGACTCAGAAGGCTCGATAAACGCTGTTTGCTCATGATGTCCCACGATACGCCATATTGCAGAGCTCCTTACAACGATAAATGAGTACTAACGGAGGGGGGGGGGGGGGGGGGAGTGACAAAACTCTCAAGAGCCCTCATTGGGGACAAAGCGAGAGGGTTGTCATCCAGGTAAATCAATTTTCATTATTTCGTGAACAGCATCCAATGAATAGTGTTGTGAAAAATTGTAGTAGGGAGGGGGACACAGTGGCATAAACTGACTCTCACATATTAACTGTACGTCTACTGAGTATCTCCACGATTGATTCCTAGGAGTTTTCCAAAACAGTTTCCAAGGAAAATTTTAAAATCATCATCTGAGCTTAATAAGAAATGTCAGGCCACAATTGTGAATATTTTTCGACAAGGCTGCTGTGAATGAAAATAAATCTCATCCATATTTTTTTCTTGTATAGAAAACACCGTGGACCTATTTATTTTATTGATGCTCGATACAGTTCACTAGAACGAACATTGTGTAGATGAATAATCAAGCGAGATATCAACCACACACATTACATAAATCTATATATGAATGTCCCTCTTTTTCTTTCCTCCTCTCCTTTGGGCACCACTTTGGCTCTCTAACCTTTATTACCAATAAAATTAACAGCAACACGGTACTATATGCTGGAGGGATAAGGTTGGTGGTATGGCGGGGGCGATCACACGGGAGACGGAGGATCTTTCCCCCGCCCCCCCCACCTCAACAAAAAAATAGTGGGGGGAGGACTACTATCATAGCCCCAAAATTTTGCAAGACTGGTAAAAAAATCATACGAATCAAAGGTACAGTACAAAGCACACCACCAGGCCTAACAACATATTTTCTAATCAGATTGCTTACATTGTTGGTTTAAAAGTGGCCAAAATTCGAAAAATTCCGCGCTGTGCGCGCTGTATTCTCTTTTCCGTCCTTGTAACTATGTTCGTTACTTGGCGAGGCCCAGCAACCCAATCACTTCCAGTCGTCGCCAGATTCCTGGAGAGAAAAATCTCCATTGCGTGTCATCTTACAAGTCGCGGTTGAACATATGGGAAGCCACAAGGAAAAATTGGTTTGGGACAACGATTTATGTATCCCCCAAGCAATGCTTGAATCCCAACTGCCATTTTCCTACACTAAACAAGCACATCACCATGGCTAAAGTTTATGTACTTTCAATCCGTTTATTTATAACAGACTGGTTTTTCCAGCCTGATGTGCTGCTCCTTGTAAAAGATGAAAGCTAATTGCAAACAAAAAATAATAGGGAATGGGAATCGGTGCACATCAGTTACGGAGGTTTTCCGTGATTGACGTGTCAACTATATGGGGCGCTTGAGGCGGGGGAAAACAATTCTGAGACATGAACATTTGGAGACAAATTCCGAAAAATGACCAGATTTTTCCCGCTGACTGGCTCTATTCTTCCAATCGAATTCCGATAAATGCATTAAAAAAGGGGGGTAATGGCAACTGATGGAGAATGTTAAAGAAATGAACTTTGATTTGTTCCCGGGAATTTATTGTTAATTATAGTGATGTGTTTACTTTTACGCCGCATCAGGCCCGAGAAATGCGTTCTCTGTAATCTGGGGGTCTGTAGAGACGAACAATTTTTCCTTGTACGCTACGCGTCAACCGATGGTGGTGCGAAGTATAAGGCGTAAACATCGATCATTCCTTCAAGACCGTTTCTTGGAATATAAAATGGTTGAAATTTATTGGCTAATTTTCGGATGTTGCTTACTGCCATATGGCCTGGGTAGTGCCCGTTTCCTGCAACCTGGAGGGTCTGTAGAACGAATATGTTCTTCTATGCTACGCGTCAACCGTTGGTGCCTCCAAGAAGTTTCTAGAGAATTCAGTTGCCAACTTTAGGAATGTTGTGCTAACTGCCACACGGCCTCCGGAGTGCCGTTTCGCTGGCAATCTGTGTGTGGTTTTTTGGGGGGGTCTTTACACGATCAATTGTTCTTCTATCTACGCTACCCAGCCAACCGCTTGGTGGCGCTCCGCTTAGAACGTGCTACCCTCGTATGTCCCCCAATATTTATCACGATCGCCGCCTCCTGTTTTAGGGAATCTGGCGCGAACCCATGTGAAAGATTCGAATCGACTGCTTAGACCCGATAGGCTTATATTATGTATACGAACTCTTACGTAAGACCTGTCACTTAATAGACCTGTCACTCGCAAATAATGCATACACTGGTTATATTCATATATCACACATATAATGGGATGTAACTCACCTTGCCACCTTTCGCAAGTTTGCGCACTACTGGCCTGCCAAGAGTGCCAAAAAAAAGAACTGCGAAAATATCCTCTCCATTTGTTCTCTTTTTTTAAACCTGCATAACATAAAGAGAAGTGTGAGGAGTCTTCCCCTTATTTATGTATTTATTTATGAATATTTATACAGCGTCATAACTAAGACAATATTCTACGACGCTTTACAGAGCAAATATACAGAAATACAAACATACAAGTAAATGGAAAAATAGAACAATAGCACAACACTGGAATGACAATAGATGACAGAAAACGACAACCAAAACAGGGATACACGAATCACCCAAAAGCCGCTTGAAAAAAAAGGTTTCAAAGATGACTTGAACGCCAAGAAAGTGGCACAGTCTTGTATTTAGGGAGGGAGTCATTCCATAGCCTAGCACCAGCAACGGAAAAAACACAGTCACCGACCGTTTTTTGGGCGAGTAGAGGGGCCACAGAGAGTAAAAGGATGCTCCTTAGGTGTAAGTAGAGTTCGCCTGGTGAACAAAATTGGTCAGATATCGGGGAGAGGATGCTCGTTTAAGGGCATTTATAGACCATGACAGAGAACCTTGAATTTAACACGCTGTGCCACAGGGAGCCGGTGAAGAATCGCAGGCACCAGTGGCACTGTCTATTTTTTCTTGAGAAGGATTAGTTGGCTGCTTGATTCTGATTGATTGAAGAGGGAGGCAAAGACGAGCTAGGTACGTAGCCAAGAAGTAAAGCATTTAAAATATCAATGTGAGAGATGACCAGACCTAAAAACGACCGAGTTGAAGCTTGTCGACTGTGATTGGCAATTACGAATTTGTCTCATTGTATTTAGATTATAACTTGCGCCCTGACTTGCTAAGCAATTGATTGTGGATGACATGTTGGAATCTAGCTGTACTCAGGGAGTAATTTAACACAATCAGTGATATCAACATTTCATTACCTACAGTAATAGACCAGTGGCACATCTTATAATTAAATACTGTGATTGAAACATAATCACCTCAGTCTTCGTGTCGTTCATTTGCAAGTTTATTCTGGGTCATCACGATTTTTTGAAACATCCCCCCAAAACATTCTGAATCACTGATGAAAACTGATAAACTCCTCTGTCGGGGGCCCGATTTGAAATTGACATATAATGTATGATCGTCAGCATACCCGATAGAGCTTGGCCTAGGCTAGCAGCCAGTTGATCGTTTCAGCCAAGATTCGCTGGCGTAACAGTTAAAACAAAATTGGCCCAGCGACGTACTGGACCCTTGAGGAAAGACATGGGCAAAGAACCGGGTTGGTGAATGCGCCGAATTGACTGCAACGACAAATTATCTAGGGGAGAGATACGATGAAAGCCAGGCATACACGGACCCCTCAATTACAATTTTGTTGTTGAGCACATCCAGCAGGAGGCCTGGTCGACACTCTCGAATGCGGCAGATAAATCTACCGCAACCAACAGGAGTGTTTGAGTGCTGGCGATCAAATCCAGGAGGACGTCGTTAGCCAGCTTCAACAACGCAGTCTCGGTACTGTGGAACGCCTATAAGCGCTAGGGTAGGTCGGAGAGGGTGTGCGTTAGCGGAGATATGAGACGATAGACTGATAAACCAGCGCTCTTTCGACGATTCTTAGAGATGAGGGGGATTGCGCAAACTGGGCGGTATGCAAAGGGCGGGATCGAGAGATGGCTTTTTAATAAGTGGTGTAACGAATGCAGTTTTCCAAACTAGCGGAAATGAGCCAGTCTGGAGGGATAGGTTGACTATGTGAACCGATAGCAGGCAGAGACGTATCAGGTATGGTTGTTTAAATAGGACGAGCGGGGATTGGTCTGTTGGGAAGCGTACTTTTGACTAGTGACAATTCTGAGCACTTCAGCCTGACTGGCAGAGCTAAATGACTGAAATGACCAGACATTGCATAGTGGGAAGATTTCAAATGCCGGATACCCTGCAGGTCATTTCTGATAGTGAGGATCTTATTTTTTTTTTTTTTCAGGAAGAAGAGAGAAAAAAAATATGAGACAACTGTTGGTCATCTCTTTGGCATTGGATTAGATTGAGCGCTGCAGTCAAGGTCAAGTAACGAATACAATTTAGCATGATCAACACCACGTCAGCAATTTTTAGCTCTGAAATCGGTCTTATTCTTTGCTGGTTGTTTTTTTGTTCAGTGTTGTGATAATCAGTTCTTAAAAGTTTAAATGCATTGTGGTGTTCAACTGAACGGGATTTTATCCATGCAGCTTCAGCCTTCCGGCGCCGAGTCTTTAGCTGCTTCAGAGACCCGTCCATACCAAGGAACACATGGCTCTGCAATTTACTGATTTGCACGCAGAGGGCAACTTCTCCAAAATTTTCGACAATTTCTTCATTGTAAATGACCGCAAGTTATCCAATGTGTCATGTGATGCACATCTCCACTGCGGCAGATAGGGAGAGATGCAGGTGGGAATGGTCTTGGCCTTTTCAGATTTCTGTAATTATCTCTTTGGTAGAAAGACCCGAGTGCACTGCGATAGGTTGCAGATAACCAAAGTTGTGATCAGAATAGATGCCCATCCAAGGCTCCGTGACAACAATAGAAGTCCGTGTCCCTAACAGGTTGGTCAAAGTAAATCCAACCGTAATGTTGACCACATTCCACGAACTGACTACATGATTAATAATCCAATGGCGAAATTCCAGCAAAACGCAAAAAACGTAATTTGCAGTAATATGTGTATATGGCACCGATCCACAAACTGACAGGGTAGAAGATGGATACAAATAGGGCTACCGTACGATTTCACTAGCTCCTTGGTGTTTCGAAAACAGTGCTAAGGCACCGTAACATGCGTGTCAACCGTATCAAGAACGTCACAAAAAGTTCAACGAAAATGACACCAAACACAGTACTGACAGCAAACGAACAAAATCTTACAAAAACACGTTCTAAAGGCGCACCGACATATCCTGAACATAGTCCAGCATATTCCAGCAAATTCCCAACAAGCATGACAGGAAAAGATACAAATGTAGAAGAGCAAAAGGACATGCAGCCACCACGGGCGCTTCAGCTATATTACTATAAACCGACTCGTTTTGGCCAGTCCCATTTTCCATCGTGATCGGGTAACGGACTAATACTTACAGATAATTACCACCAGCGTATAGAGAAGACTTTGGGGAGAAGTTAATTGTTCCTTTCGATCTCCCCTTATTATTGGCATTGTCTTGGTCATTGTCTGAAACGATAGCCTATCATAGTATTTGTAACATTTGCTCTTTCCAAATCCTTTTTTTCTATTTTTACATATCGTTATGTCTGTTGGGCTGCGAGAAGTTACGCTGCTGGTAATTTTTGCCAACGTAATCGAAAAATAACATGCTCAGATTGTAGGCCTACCGGTACTCATCTAACATCTATAGAAATCCAGAGTGATAACAGCGGGTCTGAAACATCTGAACACGTAGTCACGGCTTCGAAAAAAAGTTTAACTTTACCTAACTTTTCATGAGAGGTGACGAGAATCGAGAGGGGAATGAAGGCTATGGAGATGGAGGAGGAAGAAGAACAGATAGAACAAAGTGGGAAAAACCAGAAATCCCAGTGAAGTTGGGAATACAATTGAATAATTCGCTGAATAACTAGGCCCAAAATGTCATCGCCGGTTGGGGATATGGGAGTTACTAGGAAGCCTGCTTTTTTACGAAACCTCATATGTCACCCCCCCTCCCCTCCCCCGCGCCCCCCCCCCCCCCCCCACCCCACACTCCCCCCCCCCCCCCACTCCCCCCCCCCCCCCCCCCGCCCCCACTCACAACATCCGTGAGCAGAGGGGAAACCCGGAAGAAATGTGCAAATCGGAAAAAATCGTCATGCCCCCCCTCTGACTCGATCCTGCTACGCTGTTTGGGTTGCGTCATCTGAGTTAGATATTCATCCTTTGAATTCTAAGCTTATTTTCTGAAAGGCATATGTATATGCCGGGTCTGCTCCCTGTACATATTGTCTGCCGGTTGCAATGTGCCAAAATTATGCCAGATTAGGTTGACAAAGGCGTTGGCGTACTTTGTCCGTTCAGGCCCCCCTGATACGTTTGGTGCGGTTTTGGACATCCCTCCCCTCTATTTTCAGTCATCAGTAGTCCTACTGCACACCGTAACTATAATCATGATTTACTAGTGCCACAATTCGAGAATTCCATGGGTTCGGAGTTTGGAAATTGGAAGAAATGTTAATTCTCAGCGTTCATTTAGGGTGACCAAATCGAAGACATCCAGTGTCCGTAGTCATTGTGGGGCGGGGGAGGGGGGGGGGAAGTTTCCCCCTGACGAAAGACCGAGTGGGCAATCGGTGAATCAAAGGCTATAAACGGGAACAAGATGAGGGAGGATGAAAAACAGAAGACCAGTATTGGAAACCCAAAACAAAAAATCCACTGAGTTGGGAAGGCAATAGAATAATTGCTAGAATAAGTCGCTCATAATGCCATTGGACTTTAAAGGTGTATGGGGAGCTAAGAGGATGTCTGCTTCTCGGCGGCCATCATGAATATGGTGTTTACCACCACCCCCCCCCCCTCCCCCCACCTTCTCTGCCGTGCCCATCACTTCCGTCAGCAGAGGGGACCCCGGGGGAATCGGGGTAAATTGTCCCCCCCCCCCGCCTCGGAAGCCTGGCTTCGCGCCTGAGGATCGCTGGGGTGAAACTCCATGCAAATAAGGCGACATTATTATACCACACAAAGGTTCATGTTCTGTCAAACACAGTCGTCTTTGTTCAACATTGCTAAATGAACTGAAAATAATTTACCGCTCAAAATCTGTTGCTTTGATTTTTTCCCCATTGGATGGAAGTCACCATTAGCAAATACAGATTGATACAAGCTTTTGGCATGATTCAGATTAATAGCATAAGGGATGTTTTTATTGCATATAATTGCATAATTGCATGAGAAACTTCGTACCAAAATAGCTGGTTGTGGATTTTGGACATTGGCAGTCTTTAACTTTGGTAAATTGTTTTCGATCCCGGAGGAACCAAGCTTTCGAATAATAGGCCTAGATATCATATCCAACAGTATTGTGATTGCTCATTATCATCATACGCAGATAGAAACCCCTATCATTTCGCGAACGTAGGGATTATATAGCCACAAGGTAATATTTGCCTGTGGTAATGACAAAGGAGGAGACGTGTTACTAGAAACTCAACTTGACTGCACTATTCGGACGTGTTGGAGTGTGGTTATTTATTTATTCTGCTACTTGCCTGCTTAGAATAAACATTCACATTTTAGGTGATTTTGCGCGCTTTGTTACATAAGTTGGGTATTACTCAAAGAAATGGCGATCACTATACCATAGTTTGCCTCATTTTGTCATTTCTGATTGATCGCGCTAACTTTTTTCTATTTAATTTCCCATCTTTCTACTATGTTCCTTTTGCATTTCATTTTTAGTGTTTCTGAATCGTGAGTCTATGAACCCCTCCCAAGAACTTGATCAGATCGACATAGGAATTCATACCTCATATACCAATAACAAATTAAGCCAGCCGAATTGTAATAATCAGATTGTTCTTTGGAGACACTGTTGTTATTAGTTCGAACTTAAGGTACTCACCCGCCTTCATATTTTCACTGTAGGCACTGGAAACACTAATATCTATCCATTTCACCCACCCACCAATTACCTCAACAACTGTCAACCGTATGCCGCCTGCTCCTGTGATCTCAAAACACACACAAATTCGTTATCACGATAATATATGTTCTGCTGAGCACACATATCTAACGTATTTCGTTGTTCCCCCCTACTATAATGGGTTATTTTAAAAGCTACAATAATCACTCCGAATAATGATAGTCGCATGGTGGCGTAGACACAACACGTCTAACACACCACTGCCCCCATTGTAGGTTTGGCATTTGTAATTTAGGCGCCTTTCTGAGCTGAACGATGTAGGCTCGGAATGTAGAATATATGAGCAGTAGCGTAGTCAGGATTTTTCCAGTGGGGGAGTCTCTGAAGAGGGGGGGGGGGGCGACCAATTCTGGGTTGGCGTGAGGTGGCTATCTGGGCGGAGTGCAACCAATTTCGGGAAGTTGGCGTGCCATACGATTAGGATTGCCCAAATTGTCCGTTCCAAAAAAAAATTGTGTGTGTTTCCACTTGATGCGATCTGGCGCAATATAGCACCCTCTGTAGACACCACTGTAGACACCTACTCTCCCCTTCAACCCTGTTGTATAACGTGTTTAGGGTTTCAAAATTGTTATACCTGTTGCCTTCTCGCTGGTCGCTCAGCACAAGCGATTGGTGCAGGGACAAACAGGGGGTAGGCAATCTGTAGGTTGCCGTCTGCTTGTGATTACCTCCCCCCCCCCTCCCCCACATTAAGGTACGGCCTAGAGGCGTTGCATGCCTTGTTCGGTGTGCCTTACGAATGGATTCACAGTTGACAATGTGGTGCAGTATCCAGGTTTGCATAACCCTCGTCTGCTGGGCCTTGAATAGGTTCGATTCTTTGTGCTCGGCAAGTATACATAAAAAAAACTCTCCATTATTCCTCATCATTACACTCACTCCGGTGAGGTCACATGTACATTGGTCAACCAGCATAGTGCGCAGTGGCGTCCGTGCCCGATTTGAGGCCCGGGGCCAAGCCCCCCCCCCCTGTTTTTTAAAAAAAATGTTGGGAGGTTTCATAAAATTTTGTCATAATATAAAATAAAAAGGTATTCTCGGAATCGAAAAGTAGACTAAATAGTCAATTGTTCTTGATAATCGTTGCGGATTGCCCCCCCCCCCCCCAGTCCCCACACAGCATCACTTATCGAGATTAGTAATGCCATTGCCTTCGAATATGTCTGTCCTAAGCACGCGCTTGATATTTGATATCAAATATACACAGACATACACAACTGACCAACCTGAGGTCATCACAGCTCAAGACATCCACGAAAAAAAAATTGGCTAAGGTGATACCAATTCTCAAAGAAGGAGACGAAAAAGGAGAGAGGATGAAATCAGCAACTATCGCCCATGTCCATTCTACCATGTATATCACAGTGTTGGAAAGAGGTGTTTAATCGTTTAAATAAATTTCTTGCTACTAATAACCTGTTTAGAAATTGTCAATACGGATCCCGTTTCGGCCATTCTACTGAATTGGCACTTGCAGACGTTACAGACCAGTTTTACAAAGCCTTAAACAATAAACATTACTCAATAGGTATATTCTTTGATTTATCGAAAGCTTTCGATACCATTGACCACAGGATTTTACTCCACAAACTATCATATCACGGTATTAGAGGAGTAGCATTGTCTTGGTTCGAAAGCTACCTATTCAATGAAAAAAAAAAGTTTACATGTGTAATGAACTGGAACTATGAACAGCTCACTGTTAGATGCGGGGTACCACAAGGGCCGATTCTAGGCCCCTTGTTATTCATCCTGTATGTTAATGACCTGCCTAATGTTTCCAATAAATGTTCAACTGTCCCTTTTGCCGACGATACCAACATATTTTCCACTGGGAACAACACAAAGAAAAGAAAGAGGTCCTGATGAATTGCCAAATTCTATGAGGGTTTCACTTCGAATAAACTTTCCTCGAACGTCGAAAACCGAATTTCATGGGTTACTGCTCTAAAAATAACATATATCATATCAGTATGAATGGTAGACCCATCGATAGAGTCGACAGTACGAAATTCTTATGAGTATGAGTATATATAGACTCTCGCCTCTCATGGAATACAGCCTACGTCACATTTGCAGTCTGACTGCTGGAGGAAACGGTATTATGTCAAAATTGAAGCATCTATTACCTCGAATGTTATGAGACTTATTTATATAGCTATTCTATCGCTCACCTGCCATATTGTTTCACTCATCTGGTCTGGAACATCTGGTCTGCAAATTAATTGAACCCGCTTTTATATTCTCCAAAAACGTGCGATTCGGAACATTGCATCAGTGACACATCGCACAAGTACATCTCCGATTTTCAAGGAATTGAATCTTTTGAAACTTGAGGATATTGTTGCACTGAATGTGTTGACCTTTAGCTATAATTGCCTAAATAATTTTATTCCCAAATCGTTTCAAACATTACACTATTATTGGATCATTCCATCTTATAATACGAGCATGGGACGTGATTGAAAAACGATCTTATTCTGACGTGCACAGTGTAACACAGCTAAGATATTGAGTACAAAATTATGGAACGGACTTCATGAAAATAACAACAAACTCCGCCAATCCCGTATCATTTAAAATATTACTAGACACTTTCAAGTACTCCTGGAGATATATCTGTTTTGTGTGGTAGATAGAGCTTTCATTTCATTGTTTGTAAACGGGATGGGATGGGGTGTTGTGATGGCGGGGTGGGGGTACGTCATAGAGTCCTGTTCTTACTTGTGACAATCTTTTTTCTTTCTTTTTTTCAGGGAGTGTACTCTTTGATAAGCTCTCCAGGGCCTCTTAGTATTACTTCCTTCCACATGTTAATCATGTGAACTATTGTTATGGTTTAAAATTCTTGCGACAGTGTAAATTCAAATAAATAATGAATTAAAATATTGATGATACTAAATTCAGGAACTGAATTCGATTGGTGCCTACATCACTTCACGATGGGATACTTTGATGAATTTGGGCTCTGCAGCTCATTATAATCGAATTGTTTAATGACATCAACTGGATCTGAAAATGGTACTATACAATAGATGACGGTAGTCGATTGAAAATTCTTGGCAATAACTGTACAGATTATACCATTACACATGCTACCAAATGGATTCCGCATCCTCGTGTGGTTACTAGGTGCTCACACCCTCTGTCAAGCTTGCGGGAGATGGGGGAAATTCATCCTGAGCTACATCGATATATTTTATATTCATAACAATATTGGAGTCGAACGTGAACACGCCGTTTATCAAGCACTGCATTCTGTTTCAACAGATGGTCTTTCATAATACACCAGACCAAATCTATGTGGCGCCCACGGCCCAGCACCCCGCCCCTATAACATTTTTCTGGGGTGTGTGCTGGATTCACAGCACATGACTTTTTTCAGACGAATAGCTCAACTCTCGCTGAGATTAATAATTATTAAAACTGAGAAACAATACATGACCTTGCCCGTCTTATTGGTATCTTGGTTTCCTTCCTCTGGAGTCAATGCTGGGCCTCACTATGGGACATGGAAGACACTAAAAACTGAGGCTTTTTCGAGAGGCATGGAGAGGGAATTTCGATGCCGAATTAGAGTCCCTGAAGACAAAATGAAGGAACTTGATTGGTGGCAGAAAATCTATCATCTCGCCACGGCATCGAAAGAAGTTCTAGAATCTTACCCTAAATGATAATTACCGACGGAAGCCTCCCCAATTGGCTGGAGGTCACTAGCCAACCCTCGACACCAGGCACAAAGTATATAAACTTACATAGAGAACAGCTACCACACAAATGTGCTCAAACTCGTGGCAATTTATTTCTGCCTACGGCGCCTTCTATTCAGCTGCCAGCAAAAGCATGTCTGGGATTCGACGGACAATTCGACAGCAATCGCATATGTTAATGCTATTGGTGGAACACGATCTAACACAAGCCATATCATCATTATCGTATCTGGGGGGGAATGGGTCCCGGCGAGCTAGGACATCACTGGCTATCTTGCTGTCACATACCTGGCAAACGAAATACTCGTGCTGATGGGATAAACGTCAATTTGCCTACAGAAAGTTGATATGTGTGTGATGCTGCAGCACTGTTACTTTATCGACGAGGTTGTGTCAGAATTGAATTGCAAGGGAACCACAATAGCTAAGATGCTTTTCTTAGATTTTCTCGCGTGCTTTCAATACCGTCCTATACCGAATCAATAATCCCAGATCTGCAAGTCAATCTACCACTGAACCTGGGCTCCATAACTGGCTTGCTCCTGTTCATGACTGGATGGTCACGACAGGTAAAATTGGAGAATGGTTGTCAGATAGGTCAGGAATTAAAGTTGGAGTGCCTCGGGGTGGCCCATTGTCTGCATTACTCTTCACATTATATGCGGATGAACTTAGGTCTGATGATCATATCACAATCACGAAATATGCTGATGACACTGCCAAGTATGCAAAATATTCCAAGAGTCTGTGTTAATGATCAGTTGAACTATCAGCAATCATTCAACGACGTGGTTTTAACATGTGACAGAAAGAATGTGTTGCTCAATACTAAGAAGTCGAAAGAATTGTGCTTTGGCAATATTAACATAAAGCATACAGTTCTTCTCTCTGCAAAATCACAAGGTGTCACCATACAGGATCAGAAGTGGAGCGAACATCAAGAGCTGAATATCTAGGAGTATGTATTGATGAAAATCTAACGTTTACGTCGCATATCTCGAGAATATTGAGCAAAGTGTATTATTTTATATCAAGTCTTGCCTATATTGCTTCATTCTTTAATGAAGGTGCAAGAAAGATGTTTTCAGCTCTTTCATTCTGCCACACCTAATTTATGCTGTTCCCGTATGGTATAATTTCCTATCATCTTCTGACAAAGACTGACGAAATTCCTCAATTATACTTCACGTATATTGAACGCGAGCCACAAATCACTGAAGGATCAGGTAAACACAGCTGCAAAGAATGAATTTTTGAGGACGGCAAACAAAATCAAAGATGACAGAGATCACCCACTACATGGACCACTTAATAGTAAGTTGGTGAAAGCTACCCGGAACGTAGGAATCCTCAACGTTCTGCCAAATTTTATAAGAACTCATTATCTACCGTGCTGCAATATACATTCAATTTGGCAATTTGGAACCTCTCATTTGATTTTAATCGTTTCCCTCAAGTTTAATTTATGTAAATAATCTTAACGTTTTTCTTCATGTGCAATCTTTTGAACATTTCGTCTATTATGGCTGATTGGTGTTCTCATTTTCTCATAGTTTGATAATTTTACTCCCTTGTTATAAATGATGCTAATTTATACTGGTTTTCTTAAATGAACGAAAATGAAGCTTGTCCCCGGAAGTTTGGAGCTCACGTTGGCAACGAGTTTTAAAAAAACTAACGCAGGACATTTCCATGCCATATATCGCTTATGGTAACCGTTTGACATCGATTTATTTGCCTCCCGCAAAAAAGGCAAACACGCCGATTCGTGTCATGGAAGAAAGACGCCGAAAGCCACAGTAGCATAGTGACCTTGCTCCCATTAACTGGAAGGAGTACTATTTCTATGCTTTCCCTCCGTCCTGCTTGCTGCTTCGCAGCCTTCAGAAAGTGAAGACGGATCAGGCGAGAGGGACCCTAGTGGTGCCGCTGTGGCCGACTCAACTCTGGTACGCTGCGCTGTTGTGCTCGATCACATATATGCCACGAAGCCTGCCGCGGGGGAAACAGCACTGTCCCTACCAGGAGAGGGGAACCAGGCACATCCCCTATGCCACAAGCTCCAAATGGTGGCATTCCAGGTGTTCGGGAGAAGTTCCGAGGGCACTACCGTTGTCCCCATGGCATCATGGAGACATTCTACGCAAAAGCAATAATGCAGTTATCAACACAAGTGGTCCTATTTATGCGATGGAACGACGAACGATCCAATTCATCGAGTTGGTGTGCAGCAGCAGCCGACGCGGACAGACGTGTCAGACGTGTCTCTTCCCTCTACTGGTTTTTTGTTACAGTCACCTTGTTTTCTTCGTTTCCCGGCCTGCTTTATCACCTCTCATCGGAAGCTTCCTGCCCTCCTCGTTTTGTTTTACGCTTTTCCCGTCCCTGTGTCTTCTGGCTTTCACTGGGTTGGTGAGTACGTTCCAATTTATTACTATTTTTGTGGACGCCATTTTGGCTAAGTCTACCACGTGTTTAGCCTACACACAGGCCCTTGGGACGTGGGCGTACCCAGCGGTTCGGACAAAGCAGATCGCCATGTTTACCCCCTTAGCTTTTTCCATCCCCTGCCTGAGCTATTTTATGCTCTCCGCCATAACATCCACTGGAAAAGTGGAACACACTTCAAACCCTCACTCTGGACATGCAAACTATCTTTTTTGTATCTTACTACCAAAGTCTAGGTCCAAGCCACCCCCTACCCTATTTAAGAATCTTAGTAAACACTTCCCCCTCACATTATTAACTGTCCATTTGTTATTGCCAATCTCCAATTTGGCGATGTTGAAATAAATCCAGGCCCTCAAAACTGGCCATGTGGTTGGTGTGGCAGAAACTGTTCATGGTCAGAAAAAAAAAACCGACTGTGATTCTTGTGGAAATTTACTTCCATTTATCCTGTCTGATATGAGCGACACCATCTGTGATGCCCACACCGACCTTAACGAAAGTTTCGCTTGGATTTGTCATCTTTGCGATGCTCCAAATATAACACCCCCCTTCATCAACTCATTTGACCTACTCGACTTTTCCCTTGGTAACTCGACTACTGCTGCCTCTCCCCCACTCCTCCCTTCCTCTTGAGAATAACGACAGAACCACTGACCGTACCGTCTACTCCAAATCCACCAGGGCCAAACACCACCCTGGCAAATAAAAGGAATAGTCCTCCCTCTATCGAGCACAAAATTTCTGCTGCTCTAATAAACTTCAACAGTCTTGTTCTGCTAATAAGCGGGCGCGACTTCACACCCTGCTTGAATATTATAGCCCTGATATCGTCCTTGGCTGTGAAACTAAATTATGCGACAGTATTAAAGACCACGAAGTCTTTCCTCCTGACAACGAACTCATTAGGACAGATCGGGTGCTTGGGGTGGGGTGTCCTCCTGGCCATTCGCAGTCCCCTCTCAGCCACTGAAATCGGAAGTGACTCTATCTGTGAGATCAAATGGGCCCACATATCTGCCTCTCATAACAGATCCTTATATTTGGAGTCTACTATAGACCACCAGGTTCTCCCGCCCACGACATTGTCAATCTAAGACAGAGTATTGATTCAGTTCGCCGAAAATATCGCGTTGATACTCCTATGTACCTGTGGAGATTTCAATTTAAAAGACATGGACTGGTCATCCTTTTCTAATAAACCCAGAGCTGCCCACCCCAAATCCTGTAGGAAACTGACTGAACTAACTGCCGACTTCGCACTTGACCAAATGGTTACTATCCCTACTCGTGGCGATTCCACTCTTGACCTTCTTCTGACAAACAAGCCCGACTCTGTTACTACTATCACGACTATTCCCGGGATAAGCACAAAGAATGACCATAACATCATCTTTGCTGACATTCTCTGTTCCACTCCAATTAACAAGAACCCCCCCCCCCCCTCTCCCCGAAAATAAACCAATGGAACAAAGGTGACACAACGGGCCTAAAACTGGCTGCAACTGAGTTTGCTCGCATCTACTGTGCTGAGGCCCTACCAAGTCCGTTGATGAACATTTTCTCTCCATTCAGTCTTTCCTCCTGGAAGCCCAAACCAAGTTCATCCCCTCTAAGTATATTTCTGGTGAATATAGTTACCCATGGATTACTGGTTTCTTAAAGATAAATATTGCTAAGCGACGTCGGTCGTTCGATTCCTTACTGAAAGAGGGTAAAAGACCTCGTGACGTCCCGCAGTATACACAATATTGCAAGCTCGTTGACGAACTGATTAATGATTCCATTGGAACTATGTAAATAATATGTTCGACAATCAAGAGTCCGACATACCTAACAAGAAGAATCTCTTCAAGTTTGTCAAAAGTCAAAGGAAGGACCATTATAGCATTCCATTGGAGTCATTTTGGACTCCAAATTGTCATGGACCCCACACATAAACTCCATAGCTGCTAAAGCCACTGAGTCTTTGAACTTCCTCTGCAGGAATTTTCACCATTGCCCCCCACAAGATGAAGATGCCTACAACATATATGTTCGCCCCGAACTTGAATATGCATCCCAAGTGTGGTCTCTTTACACTGTCACCGTTAGCGTTAGTGAAATCATGTCCTCCCCTCATGGAATACCCTTGAGCATAGGAGAGATTTTACAGATCTTGTGACATGTCACAAAATCCTTAACCATAAATTGATTGCTCCCACACAAGGCATCTTTATTCCTCACTCTAGTGACACCAGGTCTAACGCTCAGTCTTTCAAAAACTTGGTCTGTCCGTGTCAATGCCGCTGGGGGCTCTCCTTTCCAAGGACCCTGCGCAGATGGAAAAACCTCCCCCCAAACATTGCCTTCACTAATAAATATTATGAATATGTATGTATATATATTATATATATATATATATATATATATATATATAGTATATATATATATATATATATATATATATATTATATATATATATATAATATATATATATATATTATATATATATATATAGATATATATATATATAATATATATATATAATATATATATATATATATAAAACTCATAGTTTGACATATAAAACTCATAGTTGACATCTAAGAGTGCAAAATATCTACTTCATTGAAATTTTCGACTCCATCAGCAATATTGCCACGACGTGCGTCGACGTAGCCAAGCCACGTGACAATGTGTCTCTGCATGGTACTTTTTCTATGTGTCACCGTCCTGCCTCCGATTTGTCGTTGAAGCAATTCATACAACTGTTGATGCTTATCGCGTGAACCTTGGCACAAAGGTTACAAACTTTGCATCTATTACATATAAACATCCTTCACTTTAGCCAAAAAGCAGGCTGTCTTCATTTGTACAAACAAACGGAAACAATCTCGACCAGGGGTTAGACAATTGAATGTGGTCCTTCCACCATATGTTTATGTTTATGGTTTGCTGAAGCGATATATTACAGTTAAATCTTTGTCAAGAGGCAATGAATCGCAGCTTTTTATATGACCCCACAAAGGGCAGTATCAAGATACACCTTATCCAGATGGGTAAAAGAAGTCCCGGCTGGTGCGGGTATAGACGTCAATCAGTACAGTGCACATAGCACCAGGGCAGCAGTGGCTTCTGCTGCAAGTCGTAAGAACGTGTCAGTGGAGGATATCCTAAATACCGTGAGGTGGTCCTCCGAAAGGACTTTTGCACAATTCTATAATGAACCAATTGCAACTAACACTTTGCCAGGACAATCTTGGCCAGCTATAACGAGATGTAGATATTATTTCTCCCTGCTGATCACTCAATACGAGGAGTGAATTGTTTCATAACTGCTATCGAACAAATTACTATGTTGTTCGCAGTTCATGTACACAGACAATGTTATGTAATTCTTGTCAAGTAAAAAGACAGTGTACTACTTTGTTCATATTCAGGTAAATATGGCGAATCAATATGAGAGAAGCAACTACACATTGCTTGACTTATTATTCGATATGTTTATATGCTCGGAACACGCTTAAAAGTCTCACGTGAGCTCACCGGTGTGAATGCAATGACGAGGAATAATCGAAAAATTGAACGAGACCACATGCTGATGTTTGATAGAGATTATTCCGAGGCATTACATGAACGAGGGGAGATTATATGCCCATTCATGGTATAGTTTTCCGATACCCCCCCCCCCCGAGTTGAATCATGTAATTATGTTCCACCGCATACCTCTTTGAAAACTAACGCTGGTTGGCCAATGCACATCTCATGTATTCCATTCCTCGTTCATATAATGCCTCGGAATAAGGCCTATCAAACATCAACCTGTGGTCTCGTTGAATTTTTCGATTGTCCAATGTTTTATATTATTTGTTCGTTTAATGTTTTGATTTCGTCTGCTAGTAACGGCGTCCTTGCTCACATAGCTAACTGTAACTGAGCCATCATATGCTCTCCTTTCTTCACGTCTCCATCTTGTGCTAATCAACATTTAGTATATACTGCAGTAAGGTCTGAACCCATGTTGATACTCGGAACGGAATGTGTAAAAAGTTGTCTAAACAGGAGTTGTATGAAAATCTTCATGGACCTTTCGTTAAATCATTGGTGATAACTGTTTTGCACTCATTGTTCCAGTTAGTCAGAGGTGCTCTACTCCTGAAGCCGTAGAAGAGTGGTCAAGTTCCTCCTGGCGTAGGTCGGGATCTAGCCCGGCAATCCAACGATAACGCGACTACACTGGATTGACGCTGCTATGTAGGATATGCATGGAGAAAACAATAATGTGTACAGCGACATGTTTTTGTAACTTTGCTAAGTACAACCAACTTTCGGAATCAGCCTTATCTATAGCCTAGAATTACAAATTTCCCCAACCCGTGCTGGAAGGCGATTGCACTCCTTGCGTTGATAAATACTACATGCACACATAATGGCACTGACTCTCATTCATGTTGCTCTACCTGGACTTTGTCCCTACAGCTTTCCTTCCTGCAATCCAAAGTTAGATACAAACTGTATGTCGCTGATACGATGTTACACATACAGATGTAATTGCTTGTTCTTCAGTGTAGCTCGCACTGGGACAATCTTCTCTCCAAATGGTTACAAGCATCAGGCTGCCGTTGCCTCTCCAGTTAATATAATAGCTCCATGGTCGGGACAGTATGAACGCAGTTGCCGAGGGCTCTTCACATCATACTCAACTTCGTATATGACAGCATTTGATGAGTATCTTGGTCCATACTGCAAGAGAAGTAAAGAAAAAAAAGTCTCATAGAGAGCAGTAGCTATATCGTTCGTATTATTCCATGCACAAGAGTATCAGTATAGCTCACCATGATACAGCACAACAATCTAATAATAGTGTTTCGCAGTTTTGGAATCTGTAGTCCAATCGAAGAATTAACCTTCGAAAAGTACCAGTGCTGCCTATAGACTTAAACATACATTTCTTGCGAAAGCGTTTTTTTTTCTCATCAGAAATTGCTACCATCCGCCAGATATATGAAGTCCATGTGCCTAGGGGTACTTACTGGGTAAAATGGGCGCGAACAGGGAGCGCTATATCCACCGTACCAACCATGTCCACCCGTAGATATCGCGAAAATACCACAGAAGATCGCAATCAAGATAATGAAGAGAACGCCACCAACGGAGCCGATGACGATAGCTGCGACAGCACCACCAGTCTCAGCACTCAGCCCACTGTCAGTGCCACCAGAATCCGGTGGGATGAACCCCTCGTTATTGACTGAAAGAAAGCATCTTCGTCGTATATGCCGTATTTATTCTGAACGAAGCGCAGTGATCCGCAGAATGTTGGACAACAATCAGTAAGAGTGAATAGGGTCAGCCTAATACTCTTGTGGGCCCTATAAATCGAGTATGTATTACACTCGGTGGCACACTTAATCCCACACGAATATTCATTTACTAATATTTACACTGTGACAATCATTGTCAGGCGAGAACACCTGTATATATGTTGCCTCACCATTAGGATTTTTTGTTCGAACGATTCAGCTTATATATTCTAAAGATCTACCATGCTGTTGAAAAATTTGCTTCTAGGTCCCACCTTTCGTCCTCCAATCTACAATCGCAAACATCCGGAAGGAACACCTTTCCCTTCGCCCATCAGAAATATTATTGAAAACCAATAACACAACTTATCAACGTTTGGCACTCCTCACGGGTGTCACCAAGAGTTCATGGGAACAGAGTTGTCGAGATATTGGCATTGTAAGCCCGGACGACTCGTGAATATTTATTAGATCGGTAACGAGATGAGTCCATCAATACGAGCAATCAACCACTTTAGTATGGAAAACAATGAACCATGTTTTCCTCCAATTACAGTTTTTTAGGTAAACATTTCTAGAAAAAAACTAGTAGCCCCGCCCCTTATGATAACCTATCAATGAGGACCAAGGAGATTACAATCACCATGACAGTCACTTTTAGCACTCCTCGCTGATGTTAAGAAATGAAGTGTGAGAGAATGCGAACCTATGCGAAAGGCCGGGCATATCATTTTTGTGACAGGGAATAGTATTTTATACTCCATATGATTAAGATTTGACGTCTTTTCCAGTTGTGTTTTCATATGTGTATAATTTCTATTAATTTCTCCTGAAATTTGTTGTCCTAACCCAAATTTTCCCCCCCTCCTTCCCGGATTTCCCCCTCGGACTGTTGTGTGGCATGGTCAGAATCGTCAGAAATATCATTGAGAACCGACAACACAATACGGTACCATATTAACGTTTGGCTGGCACTCCTCACTGGTGTCACCAATGAACTCAAGGGAATAAAGTTGTCGATATATTGACATTGTGAGCCCGGACGACTTCTGAATATTCATTAATCGGTAATATAAATAACTGGGACTCCATCAATTTGAGCCATCAACAACAAGTATGAAAACAAAATATCATGTTCCCCTCCAATTACAGTTTCTTTTTTTCAATGGAAACGTTTCTTCTAGAAACTAGTTATAGCCCCGGCACTCATTGATATCAATGACGACTAAGAAGGATACAATAAATACGACGGTAACGTTTAGCACTCATTGGTGATGTCAGGAAATGAAGTGTGAGGAAAAGCTGGAAATCTAGAAATCTGGGAAAGATTTCGATGAATAAATATAAAATGGTATTTTACACTCCGTGTGAATCAGATTTTAGGTCTTTCCCAGTTGTGTTTACACTACATACTGCTGCTGCACCGTATTGTCACGGAGGATTTATATAATTTGAAAAGTGAACATTTACATTTTGTGCCTTGATAGAAAAAAAAACTGAATTCATATCGCTGTAACAAAAAGTATACAGCCGCATTTTTTCTGGTTGTTGTGATAGATCACTGACCGCCTACATCTCATCGCTTCACGAAATATATTGCACAATAGCCAATGTGACAGACAAATCTGCTGAATGTCGTTTGCGTGAGTATGATTCCTTCAATATACAGAAGGTACTAGGATACAAGGAAGACAACGCCCCTCATCTATAACTCCAAAACTTACATTGTGCGCAAGCTTGGCCCGCCAAGAGAGCGAATGAAGCTACCTGCATACAAATCTTCATAATCTTCCCCTCGATGACCTGCAGTGCGAAAATTACAACAATTTTTATTAATATTTTATTAATACAATATTATTACGAACATTTTATAAATTAAAATACAATAAATAACAGGTATTTTTGGTTGCAACGAGTCTGATCGGGAGATCGTCATTGGTCTGGTGGTACCTCTTTAGATACTTTGTATTAACTATTCAATACATAACATTATCAGGCAAATATGTTGCTGTTTTTTGGAGCGACTCGAAGTGAATTCCAACGAGGTGCGCAACAATAGTTAGCGCGAAGCGTGCGAAAAAAATGTTTGCCTAAGGGTGATCAAATTGCTGCGTATTCCGATCGCAGAAGATATTCACTAAATCCTAGGACCGTTTACCAATGAATCGACATAAACACACAATAAAAATTCTACTTTATATTATTGAATACATCCTTGCAAATTGCAAAAGTGTCCGTGGAAATGAACAAAAACGAATAGCTAGGGCCGAAGTGTCGGGATCATAAGCCACCGCAGCCAGGCGTTGTCACACCAGCGTATGCCCCAACCTTTTTTCTGTACAAAGGCAGCTGACATAGCAGCTTCATTGAGACCCACAAACCAAATAGTTAAATCCCGACTCGACCTGAACATAAACAGTAATTTAACCTTCGTCTGGGAATTTCCGTTTGTCTTGGCTTTTCATAGAACTAGTGACAGCGGTGGCCTCAAAATTCACCAGCTTTCTGTATCCGGTCTCAGTACCATTACAGTTGTGTTTTTGTTTGTTTGTGGGGGGGGGGGGTTCACCCAAAACAACATTCAACTTAAAACCAATAAGAAACTAAACAGAAATAAGCAACCCACGCGAAGAGTTGCTCCCCTGACAACGGAAACATGGGCATCGGTAGGAAAAGTCCTCACATCAGTATAGGCAGTCTGACCTTCATACAAACGAACGGTTGTTGTAAACACTCATGGGGGAGGTAAACCTAACCAAGGCCTACGGCCTCGACAGTGTGATTGAAAACATGAGACAGTAAACCCACTGTCAACGCCAACAGATCTACGTCATAAACAACTATACGACAAGGCTCCAGAGCGTTACCTCCTCCTACTGTCTCCAATGTCTTCTCAGAAAATCATAACTCACGCCTGGAAGACCACAAGGGAACAGTCAGTATTGAGGCAGAACAATTACCAATTTTGCGTTTGATGATGACATGACAGACTAGCAGAGGAAGAACAGGGCTCGCTAAAACCTGGTAAAACGGGTTCGATACATCCTCAACAGCTTACGGCAGGAAGAATTCAGTGCTGAGGAAACCAGACCTGATGACCACAAATCAAAAAAAAACACAGACGGCATCAACAAGCTATCAACATCAGTGGCCAAGAAAATTGAGACCGTCAACAGCTCAGTATGGGATCAGTTGTCTCAGGCGGAGGTTCAAGACCCGAAATTCTCCAGAACCGAACAAACAACATTTGCGCTTACAAAACTGCGGCGGCCCCTTGGAAAGACAGAACATCACACTCAGCCAATGTTGGCATTGGTGGCGCTCACTGGTCCTTTCAGATTCCAGTATGTCTGTGAGTCATGGACCTACATCGGACTTGAGAGGTTAACAGGCACTGAATGAGATGCTACTGTAAACGCCTTTGGCATCTCTTCGAGACCACATCACGGAAGCTGAGGTACGATCACAAACGCATGGAATCTCCATGACGATCTCCTGACAACAGTGAGAAGACGGAAACTGATGGTATTTTACATCACTACTGGAGGGGCAGGAAAGACGCTGACGCAATCTGAGAGAGGGATGTGAGAGCTGTTGCCAATCATCATGGTGCCCCTACGGTCGTCCCGACCACGGGATAGGTGAGATGAGAATAGGTTTTGCTAATAATACGATTTTTTTTTGATAACCAACATGAAAATGAGTATCGATTCAAATAGAATATCAGGAAGTGGCAGGGATATCGAAATCTGAAGGGGTGAAAGCTCGTGACTCCGACGGGATTCGAACCGCGTATCTTCCAACTTGTGGCTTAAAACCCGAGTTAAGATACCTTTCAGCAGCTGGGATTAGCATCTTTCTTTGAAACAATGTATACATTAGATGATACATTCCGACCTGATACGATTGGAACCAACTATAGGGAGTAGCGAAGTTCTAGTATGATATTTGTGCTGGTTTTGTCCCCAACATGTGAAAGGCCAGGAGGCACGAATAGCGTTTTGTCAACAGTAAAAAGAATTGTGAAATCATCGTTTGGTGGAAAGGGATATGAGAAGGAAAATACAAGGGGAATAGCCTATAGTTACTATAGGAATGAGGTCAATTGAATGTCAAGAAGGGGAAAAAGATGTAATGAACAAAAATGTTGCTTTGATATTATTGGCTCAAACGTTTGGCAGTATGTGCGTTCTAATCAACGAATGAAAACTGGTATACTTATTCTTACCGTGTTATTATTCTCGAGGCAAAGACGACAAGTGGAGATTAAGGAAAGACTGACGCAATAACCTTTTCTTTTATTAGTGCTTTCACCAAAACAAGACTTCAGTTGTATATATACAGGCCTACATCGGTTTCCCGGTAGCCTTCTTGAACGGACAAGATAGTATACAACAACAAATATAAAGAAACTTACACATAGATAAACTCTCGACAAAGGATTTTAGCAACGATTGTTACAAAAAGCGCATGTCGACTTATGTGCAGTGGAAAAAACTGATGGGCATAGCCTGTCTCGTTTCAACGTTACGATCATTGTATGCCTACCAGAAGTTGCAATTATTCAATTTAACAGAACAAACTTATATTAGCTTGATGAGGTATCTTACAGTCAGACTGTACCTTGCCAAACTCACACAAGTGACGAATCCTACGCGTAGCACATCCGCTCATGAGACGAGTTCAATGGATTCGAAGTGGACTGGGTCACTCTGCTGAAACGCACCCAGAATAGCAGGCTAATAACGTTTATAATAACCCGTGTTCTGGTATACTGATCTGATTGTATAGAAATTCAATGCGTAATGAGAGAATACTAGTATTGTCCAAAACAAATCATCTGTAATATTGGCAATGGTAGACTGCGCCACAGCATTCGTCATGACCTAAAATATAGCATTCGGAAAATATTTCGTGCTATACAATATGATCTTTTTATAATGGCAAGCCATAACGGAATAAAACTTCCATACATCCTTTATATGTAATATTGGCAATGATAGACTGCACACAGGATCCGTCATCACCTAAAATGAAGCATTTGGACAATTTTTTGTGCTATAACAATTTTTGCTTGTTTTTTGTTTTTGGCAAGCCATATCGGAATAAAAGTTCCATACATCCTTCATTGATGTATATGAAGAAATAATTCGGCGGCTGTCCTCCCGATGACGCCATGGAGCTACTGTGCTGTGAATACAAACTTTGGGCATGGAAAACCCGGCTAGGTTCAACAGAAATGTCGCTGGGATAGGGCTGTTTGGGAAATGGTATCCTCTGAAACTCGAATGACCGGAAATTAAATCGAAATCCCCGCAAAATAGAAATATCCAGTGAGTACTCGTCGCAGCTTCCAAACACCTCACACTGCGCTCTAAAACCTCGAGAAGAGGTTCAATTGTTTAAAACAAATCCGATTTGAGTTAGTTTTCGTCTGATGAAAAATCAAGTTATCTCGTCGTAACTCTAAATGAACAAATCGGTGCCCCTGATTGGGATTTTTGAAAAATCGCCAATTTGCATGATGATACCTCGTAACAACCAACAAGTTCATGGCTAACAGTTCGGAGATCCATGCCAAGTTTGCATTCGCACACAATTATTCATTTGCGTTCAGTTAGGACGTCTGACCTGGTATTGCGCAATTCATTAAACAATATGACGTCACAAGATTTGAAATTCCCCGGGAAATTCAAAGTTTCGGCAGGGGAAATGGACTGCCGAATAAATCACGCCCCAATTTATGCGAACGGAACAGAACGTCAACAAAGTAGCAATTAAATTATTAAAAGGAAATAGACAGGATAATATATAAGTTATATGCAAGACTGATATGAAATTAAGAGCAATCTAGGGCAGCACTAAGATAGAGGCTGGGGACAATAGTCAAAAATAGGCTCATTGCTGCATAGTTAACGTACCTTTGCAAATTCAAGGTTTTATTTTGTGCTTTCAAGGAGATTTCTTCAAGGTATCGAGGTTCCCACATATTGACAATTTCATAATACGGATAGTCACAGAGGAAAACGTCGCTGCGCTCACTAAGGGCCGCCAGTCCGGCCGCCACTTGTTGGGAGAAGGAATTCGAGGGGTCGTCAGTTATCAACAATTGTCCCATTGGCTTGCGCAGTACTTTTAGGAGGCGCCGGCAAGGACTTATTATAAACAGGGCTCGTGTTCGGGAAGTTGGATCGCTCTTGGTAGCGTTAGGGCTGGACTCACGAACAGATGTCGGGTGAAGCCGAAGCGATAACAAGTAATAACAAGGGGCGTAACTCAACGCTTCAATAACGGCGAGAGGGTGGGTTCGGTATTTTGTCCTGTGCAGCTTAGTTGTTTGTGACTCATGGGCGTCAATCCGGGGGGGGGGGGGGAGAGGGTAAGGGGGGACATGTCCCCCCCCCACCAATTTTGGGGTGCTCCCAGGACCCCAGTCTGGAAATTGCTATGGCGGAGCAGACGGTGAGTTAGTTGGTCTGCCATAGGCAACCCCCCCTACCCCGACCCTTGTGTTTATAATCCCAAACAGTTAATTTCAGCCACCGCCCCCCCCCCCCCCACCCCCCCCACACCCAGGCGCCCTCTAACTACAGACATAGTTCCATCACTGTCGCCGCCCGTTTGATTTTAGCGCGATCAAACAGTTTTGATTTGCAGATTGATGAGGGCTTGAAATCATAACCAGGATTGACGCCTATACTGATGACTAGGCGGGCTTCTTACTCTGGTTACTTTTTTGGTTATGTTGGGGAAATGAAATTCCCTTACACCGAATATTCCAGCTAGTGCGGAGGGTTTTAGATCAGGCACGATCTTAGTGATCACTCTGCTGAAAACGCACCCAGATAGCAGGTAAAACGTTTACCCGTGTTTGGTTTAGACTGATTGATTGTATAGAAATTCAATGCGTAATGGAGAGATACTAGATTGTCCAAAAAATCATCTGTAATATTGCAATGGTAGCTGCGACAGCATTCGTCGGGACTCTAAAATATCGCATTTCCCCCCCCCCCCCCCCCCCCCCGGAAAATATTTGTGCTATACAATCTGATCTGTTTATAATGGCAAGCCATACCCGGAATAAAACTTCATACATCCTTATATGTAATTATGGCAATATGTGATAGAATGCAAAAGGATCCGTCATACTAAAATGAAGCATTTGGACAATTTTTGTGCTATAACAATTTTTGCTTTGTTTTTGTTTGCAAAGCATATCGGAATAAAAGTGCCATAATCCTTCATATGTATGTATGAAGAAATAATCGGCGGCGGTCCTCCGATGGGACGAAATGGAAAAGCTACTGTGCTGTGAATACAACCTTTGGGCATGGAAAACACGGCTAGGTTTCAACAGAAATGTCGCTGGGATAGGGATGTTTGGGAAATGGATTCTCTCTGAAACTAGAGATTGCCGGAAATAAAGCGAATAGAAATAATCCAGTGAGTACTCGATCGCAGCTTCCAAACAACTCACCCACATTGCGCTAACCTCGAGAAGGAGTTCAATTGTTTTTAAACAAATCCGATTTTAGTAGTTTTTCGTCTGAAAAACCTTATTCGTCGTAACTCGTATATCACAAATCGGTTGCTTCCTGATTGGATTATTTTGAAATCGCAATTTTGCTTGATACACTGTAACAACCAACCAGTTCATTTGTACCGTTCGGAGATCCATGCAGTTTCTTCGAACCAATTTACATTGCGTTCAGTCGGACGTGACCCTGGTACATTGCGATTTCATTTTAAACAAATATTACCGTCACAGATTTGAATTCCCGGGAAATTCAAAGTTTCGGCAGGGGAAATGGACTGCAGAATAAATCACGCCCAATTATGATAACGGAACAAAAGAACGGCAACAAAAGTGCAATAAATTATCTGACAAGAAATAGACAGGATAATATATACGTTATATGCAAGAATGATTATGAAATTTAAGGAGCAATTTTAGGCAGCACTCAGGACTAGTGGACAAATAGTCTAAAATATAGGCCTTGGACGCATAGTTAACGTACCTTGCAAATTAGGGGTATTTGTGCTTCAAGAAATTCTCTCAAGGGTATTCGAGGGGTTCCAAATATTGACAATTCCTAATACGGATAGTCACAGATGAAAACGTCGCTAGCTCACTACGGCCGCAGTACGGCCGCCATCTGTTGGCAGAATTCGAGTGGTGTAAGTTATCAACAATTGTCCATTTTGGCTTGCGTTTCAGTATCTTTTCTGAGCGCCGGCAAGGACTTTATTATAAAACGGGCTCGTGTTCGGCACGTTGGATCGCTATCTGGTAGCGTTAGGCTGCTCAGCGAACAGGACTGTCGGAAGCCGAAAAAGCCGATAAAAGTAATAACAAGGGGCGTAACTAAACGCTCAATACGGGCGAGAGGGTGGGTCGGATTTTGTCCTGTGCAGCTTAGTTGTTTGTGACTCATGGGCGGTCATACTGGGGGGGGGGGGGGCGAGGTAAGGGGGACATTCCCCCCCCCCCAATTTTGATGATGCTCAGGACCCCCGTAGGGAATTGTGCATGGCGGAGCAGACGGTGGAGCAGTTGGTCTGCATAGGCACAACCCCCCCCCACTAGACCCTTGTTGTTTATTAATCCCAACAGTTCATTGCAGACACGCCCCCACCCCCCCCAACACAGTCGTCTAATAGACTAGTTCCATCAGTCGCCGCCCGCTTTTGATTTTGCGCGATTCAAAAACAGTTTTGATTTGCAAGAATTGCTGGGCTTGGAAATCATAACCAGGACTGACGCCTATACGATATAGGCGGGCCTTCTACTATGGTACTTTTTTGGTTATTATGTTGGGGAAATGGGAATGCCCTTACACCGAATTCAGCTAGTGCGGAGGGTTCGATCAGGCACGATCTAGTGATCACATTTTCTTGTACTCACGTGGACTGCGGAGACGAGCTTTACGATGAGCTGGGCTAGGCTGATGAAGCACACTAAATTTAGTTCTAAGAATCAAGTTTCACATCTTGTTCAGCCTTATGATTGAATGTGGACAAGAACAGAATTCTATTTTGCAAACTGTCTATGGCACGCAATAATTTCCGGGATAATCACGGCGAACAACGGATTTTGGTGCTACGGGGTGTGAGCTCTAGCAACAGTTGAAGAAGCAAAAGATGAGGGATGACCTCGGAACCCTCTGCTGGCCAGATTGACAGTTTGCGCTCTCTCCAGTTGATGTGGACGAAGATCAGGTCAACACCATACTCCTGTGTCCAGCAGAAATGTAACTGAACTGCGCCAACAAGGCCACATGAGGAAATACGGCTGTCCCAGCTAAAACCACCAGGTCCATGGCAGGCCACAACGGGACAGCTATCTGTTGGAAGGCATGCCAATTTAAAGTGGACGCCAAAAGGGTCAGTTGATTCTCGAATCTCTCTGGCAACCATAGCCGGCAAAACGGACGTTGACAAGCCTATGGGAAACAACGTCTGGACCAAAATTTCCCAACCAACCAACAGGGCTCCGTACTCTCGATAAGAAAGCAACACACTAATTTCAAGGTTCAAGACTTTGACCTCTGACCGACCCCAAAACAATAGGCTCCATGTACTCATCATGTGGAACACAACCTACTGAGTATGAACTTATCCATCCAGGTGGGGTCGAGTTATCATGTTTACAAGCTGGGTGACACATACGCACCCATACATACACTGTCAGACTGCATAGATCCTCAGACACCATCGAGGAATAAAAAACGAGCACTTTTGTCAACCCGGCGATTCAAGGGCAGCCACTAGATAACCGCAAGACAAACAGCCAAAGCAGTCATGATTCCACACTGGACTCAAAAATGAATCCCACCCATCGTCACTCGTAACCCTCTCCAAATATCACGAGTTGTGAGCAATGTGACAGCCAAAATCTCCGGATTGATAGATTGTGAGTGTTCGAATTCCATATAGCTATCTTCTTGGCAATTGATAGATATTTGAGAGCTAGACGTTTAGTGTCATCGGCGAGATGAAATGATCAACAAACTAAATGTGTAATGCCAATGATAACGTCATAGTCTTTAATGCCCCTATTGAGCTAGCTTCTTGACATACACCTGTTCACTGGAACCTGGTACACACCCAGGCTCGAGAGAACATGGCGGCGCAGCAACTATCTGTGCCCGATGTACTAAGGTGCTTTACAGGTCCAAATTAACACGGGTGGAAAGTTCAAGGATACTAGGACCCAAACCTCGGGATTGCGAGCAAATACCTTTTTACAGACACGTATATACCCGCACAACCTTTGCCCACTGCCGACTACATGAGATTCCTCTAACAAATAGATTCTCTAACCAAGTAGCAAATTGGACATCGGGGGTTCTGAACAGAAAGGTGTACTACTCACAGACCCAACTCATTCCCAACAAAATAACCAACCCCCCATCCTACTGTGGGGGGGGGGCTGGTTACAAAAAGGAGTATAGGAAAAAAAATAAAAACATTCATTCTTTCAACTATTTATTTCCTTTCTGTATCATTACTCTTATACAAGATTCTGACACAAGATGGTAGAGTGGCAGGGTAAGTTTGGAAAGGGTAAAACCATGGCATATGTAAGCACAGCCATCGTGAGCAGTGACAGTTAAGCAAGGGTAAGCATAGTAGGCAAGGGGACAAGTGCAGGACTTGATACAAGAATACACTTTGTGCATGTTGAAAGGTGAAGCTGCTTAGTATACACATAAAACAGAAAAAACTTTAGGAGGATACCCATGCAAAATAGACTTCATGTAAACAATTTTGACAATTGACCAGGATCGCGATCTTGGGAAATGTATGCTTAGCAGTTTCGTATGTGTTAACAGTGAGGATTTCTATAGCAAAACAGGCTGAGGTCCGGGTAGGTGCAAAGAAGAAAAACCGATGCGAGTGATTCAGACAGGCTAATAAAAATTCCTATAGATAAAAACATGTTTCACTTGTATTTTCATTTCAACACATGACAGCCATGGCGAAACAAGAAGCACCTTATGGTGATCTTTCTTCAGTCTGAATTATGACTAGATATCAACATACACGTTCTCCATTACAAAAATTTAGGGGGGAAATGGTAATGTAATGGAAAAAAAGAAATGGTTCCCTTCACCCTTGGTATGCAAATATGAACACAAGTTTTTCAAAGAGAACAAACAAACTGACCAATACTGTGATATGAAATTCATGGCACAAACAAACATGGAGACTATATACAGAATATCTCTTCCTTATGGAACACTACTTTAGGCAATTTTTTTTTACTGATTACAGATTCTTTGTATTTCTTCACAACGATTGGCGAGTTGAGGAATATGGGAATGCTACCATACATGCAACCATACTATATATATTATATATAAATGTGAAGGGACTGTGAAACCTTGGAAAATGTATGTTTCCAAAATTCAACCCTTGGTATTCAAATTTGCACACCGTTTGAAGTTCAATTGGATGACCTGGCAAACTGAAAAAACGCATGATAGTGAAAGCAACAAAGGAGCGGTCCCAAGGTTGCTTGGAGGACTGACACAAACCAATACTGGTAATATACCTTACTTTGGAACACTATTTCAGGCAAATTTTTTACATAAATACAGATTCATGTTTTTATTTACAACTGATGGCTGAAGTTTAGTGATTATGAATGCTTACAAATACATGCAACAAAAAATTGGGAAATATATGTACATGTGAAGACTGTGAAAAATGAAATGTATGTTTTCAAAGTTCAAACTTATTATGGTACAAGTTTCGGAAGTTCAATTAGATGAAATGGCAAAACTGACAAAAGCGTAATATCGAAGCAAAAAAGGAGGTGTTCATGTTGTTCGGAGAGTACCGACACAAAACAATATGGATAAATATAGAGGAGTAACCCCCTTCTGGGAACCTACTTCAAGCAATTTACCTAATGGAAGAATGCACTTGTATTCATTTAATATATCACAAGACACCTAATTGTCGTTTCAACTATTTCCACAACTTCGGTGTATGTACATGTGCTGGAGTGTGAGATTGGGCAAGGTACCCCAAGCAATGGTGATCACATGTCCATGCACAGTTATGGAGCAGATTGAAGAGGAAACAAATTACATAAGCAAGAGGATTTTGCACATGTTGCTCAGAGGACCAACACAAACAACATGGAGGTATATACAAAAATTAATTATAGGCATTTTGTCACCTAATTGCAGAATCCGTATTTCATAATAACCGTATGCGTATATGAATGTGCGGGAATGATAGCACAGGATGAAGGATGAAACACTTCACACCATTGTAGTTGTCACCCACCATTTCTTGGTTGCATTTCACCCGGAAGATCACAAACATTTACACACAGAATAAACAAAGAGACAGACACAGAGCTTAGACAACTGCGACCCGACATATATCTCCAAATTAATACCCACAAAACTTCTAAACAGAGCCCTGGCGGTAATAGCCAGAGTGTGAGAATAGTTATCAAGGTGGGTTTGTAATTGTCTGGATATGCACCTGGAAGGCACAGATAAGCAGAGGGAAGAGGAGGAGGAGGTGAGTTTAAGGCATCTTGTATAAAAAAAAAGCTAGGAACCAGATGTGATGTGTCCCTTTTACATTTTATAATTTAGTCAGGGGAGAAGGAAAAAATAATAGGCAGCTGTTGACAGGCACAACACCACATGCATGGCCTGGGGAAGGGAGCGGTCGGAAGGGGCAGTTATTTAGAGGGGCTAACTTCAGCTATGATGTTGTTTCCCCAGGACCTAAATTGGCATGACGATTCACAAGAGGGGATACTTACACGGTGCACTATTTGTCTGAGCTATCTATTCACAACTGAAGTGGTGGGGAAGGAAAACCCAGCACAACTGGACAATACCATCCATGGCCGTGGCCACAAAATCAGTATCAGTAAAGTGGGCAGTTGGTGCGGGAAACAAGGGTGAATTGGTGGGAACGTGAAATGAGAGCAAGGGAATATAACTGAGGGGTGCACACGTCGGTGGAATATAGCTTAGGACAAATGTGCACCGTACCTGCCACCCAATCCAAAGGGCAGAAACCTGTGAAGATTAAAAAAAATAAAACACAAATCTGTTACCAATACAGACTGGTACACAGAGTACTGTCGTTATTCAATCAAACAGATTTCAATATGGATGAGAAACATAAAAAGCTTAGGAGGCACAAAAGTAAGGTACCCTAGTTTTGAAGAAAAATTCATTTCTACATTATTTATTCTCTTATATAGTACTAAACCGAGAATGAACAAAACTGGAAGGGGGATGATAGACTACTAATGTCGTTGAATTTTTTTTTATGGAATATATACAGTTGTCGAACAGAGAATCTAGCCTATTCAAGTTCCACTAGGGCGCAGACATGGATACGCAACCACCAATTTGTCTGCAGCAGGTCCTGTTTTAAAGTGTTGGATGACGCCTGGGATTTGTCAACCAAGCCTACCGGGTGGGAAAGATGAAACTTAACATGTAGTCTTTGGTTATGCATTCCCTCCTTTGTATTAAGGTGCAGCAGAGGTTTTGCGGCCTAAAAGGGGACACAGGTTTGGGTAAGTGGTGTATCATGAGTCGGTCAGTATAATGCGTCGGTCATGTCACACATCATGCATTCATAACCATGGATTGTCACGTGAAGTTAGGTGACGGACTGATGCGTCGTGCCCGTATACTACATAGCGTACTGTACAAAGAGGGGCCCGGGGAAGCGTATAGGGTAACCATTATTCCATAGGGTGACAAATGACAGCGCTAGGTAGGCCATTGCTCAGTCACAGTACCAGGGCCCAGCCCAGATTAATTCTCTACATTTTAAACATCAAATACCATTACTAGTCTAGAGTAGGCATATACTTACGCGTGGGGTATGCCTGTTGCCTCAGGTTTAAGCCAAAAAATTCCTGGATACCTAAGTATATATAGGCGCTACATCAGGACCTAGCCTAGGATAGAGAAACCCAACGTTAGGCAAACAACAAGGTGAAAAGGGGCATCTCAAAGAATATGGCGACAATTTCCAACTTTAATTATTCTGTAGAGCAATTAACAGACAACAGCGGGCCGTAGGCCTGGTAGTCTACGTCTGCTGAATACAGGTAGGACTGGGCCTAGGACGTGGATTAGGACGTATTTAAGCTACAATCCAGTGGAATTAGAACCCAAAAATTACATGACACAGCAACAGCTGGCACAAATGTTTAGGTAATTGGCAGCAATCATTAGCATTTGATTATTGATTCCATGTTTCGGTTTCAGTCAAACTCACTCAAAGCCACTCTTGTCGATGGTAATCTTGTACCTTGTATCATGATGACAATTCATAAAGAATGAATTTTTTGTGAGGTGGCCTTAGATGCCTGATGCGGGAACAATGTGAATGATTGACACTTCCCAGTCTCCTATGGCAGTAAATTATTCTGAACCGTTAGCGTTAGTTTTTGACCCTACACATAGGCCTAGGCTATGAGTAGATACAATACAATCACAACTATGGTTCAAAATGATGGCGAAACTACTGTCAACGTACTGGACGTTCACAATTGTAATCATTCTGATCATTCTGCTGTATTGTCGTTGTCATAATTTGCCGAAAACTAGACAGACTATACCCAGGGGCTAATTCGCATAAATGACCAGCAGGACTGAACTATCAGTTATATAACGCTAGGCCCTGTTACAACTCTCTGTGTGATTACCCTCTGTTAGATGGCATCCATGTTAAAAACGACATGCCATTGAACTGCTTGACTACGAAGGCCAGATGCTCGTTTGGCAATTACCTCTGTGAAACTTACATTTTATGCATAGGAACTTCATTCTACACGGAAAAAAAATTTTTTTTACGTCGTATGTTTAGCTATCAACGTCACAGATAATTTTCGGCATTTTTGACTACTTACACCGCTTTCGACGGAGCAACCTCGCTTCTTTAAACCGGTTCACTATGAATCCTCGTAGAAATTCGGTAAAATTCGATTATTTTCGGAAAGAATGTTTGTGTTGACGTAAAAAACAAAGTCAACGAAGTCAATGGATTCTCTGAATATTCATCCAAACGAAGTTTCCGAGAGGCTGCTCCTGCGGGTCCGTCCGAAAAGTGCCGACCGGAAGTGCTCTGTTAATACGGCTCTCCACCAACCGAAGTACTGGCTAATGATTCGACCGTTACTATCGTTTCCGGTTACCCTGACGTCGGACTGCGTTATAGTTGGATAATCCAGTACCAGAAAACTTCAATAGAGTAATTCCGACGCTCCTAAACCGACATTTGTCATCTAAAGTTTTTTTTTTGGTCCTGAAAGGAATGCGTCTCAATTCCGACTGGATTACAAATTTAGTGAAATTCTTACAATTCTTATTTGTCGGTCTTTTGAACATGGACACGCAAATGATGGTCATTTGCTGAGACTGGTGGCGTTCAAGAAAGAACCTTGTGTAATTTGTGACTATTAAGGATTCTATGAACGCGCTAGCTGTATTCAGTTTCACTTACACATCGTTAGATGTTCGGGGGGTCCTTCATCGATTTGTTTTGACGCCCTGTCTTTTTTTTGTTCATGTCAACATTGGTTGACGGCTCAAGTGTTTCTTCTCCAAACATGTTTGTTCCTAACTCTCCCCTTGTAAATCGCTCTAAACACCCCATATCACAGTTAGAGTAGGCGTTTCCAACGCTCAGATCTATTAATAGCGATTGCGAACTCTGCACTCACTGATCCCGTATTCTCTCTTCAGAGGCAACCACCTAATTTCCTCTTTTGAACACAACACCCATTCGAAAAGCTTTCGGACTATTTCCGCGTTCCTGAAAATGTCAACATCCATATCTAAACCGGATCATACGCATATCATTCCTAGCTAGTTTATGGAGACAAACAACTTTGTCAACCCAGATTTTGGTAGCACTCCAATCACGTTCACTCCCTCTCGCCCCCTACTGACATAGTATGACTTGTGTGACTGTGTTGCGGAGTGGCGGAGTGAGGGTGTCATTGGAACACGGCGCGCTAGGCTGTGTATTTGGTATTGTAGTAGACAGTTTCTAAAGATTCATTTTTGCACATTTGTAGATTTGTAACAGTGTTGTGGCCCCGTTGAGTCGCCAGACAGTTCTATCCAAGGTAGGTATTTCTTATAACATCTTCAAACAAGAAACTGTATTATTGGGATTCGATGAGATAGCATACTTCCTTTGCATTTGGACTTAATGACCTTGAGTTTACCAGGTGGTCCATGTTACGGTAATATATACGACCAGATGTCATCCTGAAAAATTAGTTAATAAGGTAATTATTTTGCCGATGTCGGACGAATCATCGCCAACTGTTGCAGCGTCCTGAAGGTAATCTTTCATTGAGTTCCGGGATGAGAGTTGATATGGGAACTGTTTCCTGAGTCATATCGTATCACACTTTTTTTGCCATTTTCTCTTCTGACGAAAATCGTGACCAATTTTGTACTAATGTCGTAATAATTCTGGATCATTGACAACAACTCACTTAACATGTGACGGTAGGGGCAAGTATTGTCCTATGATGGAGGTGGTCATCTGACTACATGCAAGGTCCCTAACCTGGTGACTACAAAAACTGCTAAACGAGTCTCACAGGACACGTCCTAAAATTGTGATGATTCTCACGCGTGAATGTCATGTTTGTCGCTGCGACATGGTGATATGTTCAATCTGCTGGTAAAGAGTTGCAAAGATACTTAATCAATAGAAATATATTCCTGTCGTTTTTCCTTCGACTCCCCTTTTTGGTTAATCGTTGACCAAGATGACACTTTTTGTCACCCGAAACCCTCGAAGTATAAAGATTTCTAGTTAGTAATTTATAGGACTGTTTAACCATCACTAGCAATGGGTCTGTAGGTTTGTCGATGATACATGATTGAATATTATTTAGGTATTATAAACTGTCCTTGACGATGATCATCTTAATACGACAACGTTGTAGTCGTTCATCATGAACAATATTCATGTAAAAACATTATCCCCACCATATGAATACCAATACTATCTGGGTACTTAATAGCAACCTTTCCAACGTAGTGCCCCAGAAGAGCGCTCTATAGATATTATAGGCTATTATTTCTGCTCGAAGACTCAAACTGGTGGCCCTAATTATACAATAATTCAAATTCTTGTAATCGGTATGTTTCTTTCTCGCTTTTCTAGCAAACAACTAAATATATGGATATCGATTCTGGTCGCAGTGTAATCATCAAGTGATAGGCAAAAAGTCCCAACCTTTTTAGCGGAACCAAATGATGCAACAGGTAGGTCACGTCTATGACGACCAAAACGCAATGACTACGAAGACAACTTCCACGAATCGCAGTATTTTTTCAAACTGTCAACCAGTATTACACTTGACAGTTTAATACGACTTGGTAATTTGGCCTGTGCAATTTCAATGACGAGAGGGCATCCCGGTTGCATTATCTTGCTGCATCTGCATCATTGAAAAAATCAGTCTTCAGAACCTTCAGAACCTTCAGACATTTATCTGCATGCAACTCTTATAACCGCTGTCTACAGCAGTTCGTTGCCTTTGAGTGTCATTGGCAGACTGTTTAGATTTCGGTGTGAGCTTTTTGGGCCATCTTCCAAACGATTTGGTTAAGTTTAAAATCGAGGTGTCAATTCGTTTCAGATCGCTGGGAAGATTCCATTCGCGGATAGTAGAATGGGTGCCTTTATTCTCAAATATTTGCAAATATCATAGGCTAAATTTCTTGTTCCGGGTTCTCGCTGCTCACTAGAAGTGATATAGGCCGGGGGGTGGGGGTGGGGGGGTGGCATTACTCTCAATGCCATCTTCGGCCCACTTATTTTCGAGTCTCGCACTTACCGAAAAATCTCTCAATCTTATAGTGCTACGACGAGACCAAGGGATTTGGTTGATCACTCAGAGAGTCGTCGTTTGATCCAATTGATATTGGTCAATCCGATGTTGAGTAGTCTTCTTTTAAAAGTGTCAATTCTGTATCAAGATCCGTCGTTGTACCCTACAGTTCCCAATTATACAAAAAACGAAAATCCTTTTCATTAGGGCCAATCGAAAAATCCGGAGTTAGATGCTTGTTCCTACTCGTTTGCTCTTGAAAAATTGTTGACCGAGTGTTGAAAGCGTTGTTGCGTTATACCAATTCTTTTGTACAGTCTTCTTCGGTTCCCAACAAACTATTTACTTTTGTAATTTACAGTATTTAGTTGACTAGGGCTTAACAGTCATGTAAAGTCCAACTAACTAGAGTAGGCCTAGCCTATAATCGCTATAGCCTAGGCCTAGGCTAGTATGACTCTGTTGTTCAAAAAAGTACTTCACACTGTACCCGGCTAACATCAGGCCAAGGATAGGCTAGATGGATGATAGTTTAATGTATAGCAATGTCGACCTGGATGTAGGGATTCTGTAGGAATTAGGGGGGGGTTGGTTAGGCTTAGATTCCGATTCCAGATGTGGCCTACAATCCCAAATCAGGGTTTACCAACACCTAAACTGATCCCTGATCCGCATTAACACTTTGCGTGTGCCAAATTATCGGGTATCATTTGTACCGTAATCACACAACATCGTGAAAACAGTTGAGAAATGGGCAAAATCACTTTTTTCCCCAAAAATGACCATTTTCACTCCCCTGAATTTTCGATTTGAAGAAATGTGTCCAATTGGGAGGGTAAACGTGTGTTTTGTGACTTGTAGAGTGAATGACCAAAAAAAAATTGGAACCAGTTTGGCCACCTCAAAGTGGAGATATAGTCGGCGAAAAACAATGAAGAAAATCTCACGGACACGCGAACACGCACACACTGACACACACACACGCACACACACAAACGGACACCTTGGCGAGGGCATCTCATTGCTGGGAGGATCACCCGACACCTATGGGCACTCAGCCATAGGGTACCCATCAGTACATATTTATTATTAACCATACTTTGTACTATAGAAACTGTTGCTAGGGCAATCATTAAACAGTAGATAAAGGTTGGAAAATGTTAAACTGACTACTAGATAAAACCGAAAACACTCGTCACACTCCTGACTACTAAAACGCAAACTTCACAAAAGATGACAACTACGAATTTCAGTATAGTATTGAAACGGTTACCAACTCTGAGAGTCTGTGTTCACTGGGTAATTGGGCTGCTTCGGCCTGTGCATACTAACGATTACCACCTAGAACTCATCAGTGCATCGTGAGTGGTAATGAATGATGGCGTTCGCGAACGCGCCCATACGCAGATACTTTCAATAGGACGTTGCAGTTATAACGTCATGGGCGTCATGGGTAGTCATGAGTATTATTGCTACCCATGAGACCGCCAGGGGCAATCCCGCGAGTTTCAAAAAGGAGGAGGTCCAACTGGCTCCAGCGAAAATGGCAGTCCAACTTTTTCAACTCACCCCACCCCACGACGTCTATGCCATTTGTCATTCACATTATTTATTTCAATTTCTCTCGAATATCATGTTTCATTTATCGTTTCCAAAAAAATCTGGATCCGCGCCTGAGCGGGACCCGATCGAAGATATCCCTCTGTCAGAACGTGCATTTTCCAAGGATAACTTTCAGTGGATTCATTTTCCCCTCAATTTGTGTTGTGTGGAACCTAACAAGACACCCAGTGCTGCAGAAATTTTCCAGTTTTGAAGAAGTTAAAACAATGTGATTGATTATAGATGCCCGTCGTTTGGCACGAGGCGTTCGCGGGTTTCTGTACAGTTTGCGGCTACCCACTCGGCTTGCCTGATGGGAAGGGAGGGCTCCGATGGGGCATGCATGAGCGACTATCATGGCAGGCGTCCCCTCGATAGATTCGGTTGAGAGGATGCTAGTGCTATTTCGTTCCCCCAATTTTGACACAGCGGAGTGTTATTCGCTTATACTGTATCGAACATATTGTAGGTTCAAGACTGATTACTGACCTGCGTGATGGAATATATGACTTCACAGGTTGAAATCCGAAAGTGGCACTTGAGGTGGATGTACAATAAGTTAACGAGAGCCGGCAAAGTGCGCGAAGGCGCCAAATTGTTGGGGGTGCACACGGAAGATGTCCTGATGCGACAGATGATGTATCATCACAATACACTTATCTCATGATAGTGTAAACACACACCCCATAGCCACGAAATAACGGTTACTAACGTTATTAATACACAATACACTTTATCTCATAATAGTGTAACACCTCACCCCATTAGCCACACAAAATAACGTGTCTAATAACGATTTAAACATTTGATTTCGGGGATAGAAGGTGATTGAATTCCATAGGTGCAAATGCCTGTCCTGCACAGAGAGAAAACAAGATGCGCGCGGAAGCGCCCAGATGTTCAGGGTCATGTCAGTCTTGTAAAGAGTATGTCTTTGTGTGGAGGTAACATTCAGCACAGATGACCTCACATAGCGTGAGCCCCCCTGTTCCCGCTACTGAGACCATGTGTTCATATAAGTACGATAGCGTCATGGGTAGTATTGCTGAATTGTTGTACTCGAATTCACATCTCGAAACATTCGTAAACTATATATTTCATAAATACCATTATTGGTTCCTGCAATCTGATGACCAAAGAGTCAAATCGAGACCAGTATCAATTCAAATCGATAGGGTAGAATGCTTTGCATATTTCGTGTCTGAGGAGAATATATGATTATCTGGAATCTGATTGTTCAGCTGTTGAACACACAACAAACTGTAGATTACTATGTAAAGCCAGCTCACAAAGTGAATTTGAAAAACAAGCTTGTTCTGGATAGTGCTATGGTGATACAGTGTGCGGTCACACGTCATTCCAATGTTACATCATACAGTCCACATAACGCAGCGCACATACTGACACTGTACGTGTTCACAAAATAACTGCTACGTATTACACACTGTTGTATACCGTATGTATTTGTACACTGCCCTCATATAGGATAGCTGCTTGATTTGCACACACAACACAGCTGAATACTACAGCCTGGCTCGCAAAAAATAGCTGATTGCCAACGATCATCCTTCCAAATTTAGTTCCAACACACAAATATACGAAGCTAAGTAGTGCACTGATAAATTTATTATTCTGGATATTGAAAAAATAGGTCGTGGCATGGCATCTCTTCAAAACTGTATCAAGTAGCCTTCGAAATACAGTTATCAGGTCTCTGGCCTGCGTAGGTCCGGCAGTTGCTATTAACGTTACCAAAAATTAGGCTACGCAGCTCGTCGGTTCCGAAATGAGTAAACCTTTAAAATCGTGAAAAATGCATCACCTTCATCCGCAGAAGTTCTGGATATCTAACTGAAAGGCTGTCCAGCTGCGATTTGGCGTAATATTGATAGGTGTTTTCTAGATTGCATTGTAGCCGCGCACGACGGGTTCAACTCTCTCCACGGAGTTAGTCCAAGGTTCAGCTCTTAAAATATAAACGGTGTTTGTAGAATTGGAGAAAGTGTTGTAGAAGATAAAGGGGATTACGCTGTAGTTGTGTGAGAATGGCTAGACACTTTAGCCTCGATTCGAAACATATCGTTTTGTTACCCCGACTCGTAAAATTGGAGGGTTCGCCATTGTGATGTCACCGACCTGTTAGGGAGAACGATTAATGAAAAACGAAAATCGAATTGAAACGCATTATTCTTTGTTCAACATCTTTTCGATTTGTATTTATTAAACCCCTCACTTTCTAAATCGTCATCGTGTAGTCTTGGAAACCCTCGACTCCGGGTCGGGGTTCCAAGTCTCCACGATGAGGCTTAAATGGTCTTAAACGGTCTCAGATGCAACCAGAAGACCCCGGCACCCTCGTATTTATCCTAAATATAATAAAAAATTAACTATAATTGCATATGCAAGTCTATAATATATACTTATATCATGTGCTAGCACACTCCAGCAAGCAGTAAACAGTACACTCCCTCCTATGGCATTTATATGTAGATATCTTTAAATATCTCCAAATGCTGAATAAAACGGAAAACGGTTTGCCATAAAGGCGATCAAGCGGCTCGCCATAAAGGCAATCCAAAATCAAAAAGGCTTGTTAACCGTTAACATCCGTGTAAGGTAGGGAACTTGTAAATATGTTTATGAATATTCCCGTGCACATACACGGTGAGTTTGAAGCAAAGTTACCACACCTGAGGTTGATTCATTGTTAGTCGTATACAAAGAATATGTCCTTATAACATGAAAGGACTGAAGTTTACATACATACATATATGAACACATAGACGGGAGTGAATTTATTTCTTTCTATTATGAGGGCCCATGCTGTGCATTTTATGAAGGAAATTGACATTTCTATTATATTCTATTAAACCACAGCGGAAAAGACATGGTCTTCCTAGCAAGCTACATATGACAGCATCATTATGATAAATGGAGACGTGTGGTCGGAATATTTCACTATTTTCTTGAATGACGTTGAGAGTTCCATAAGTAAAGGCCAGTTTCCGTTTATATAGTTTAATTATTTCGAATGGCGTATTTGTGAGTGACACGTATTGAAGTTTGCCATCTAGTAGGCTATTTCTCAAAACAGATGGCTGTCCTCGGGTGGGCTCCCCGGTGAAATTTATATACTTATCATATTCATTGCATATCGGCAACATAGACAATATATACCGGCTATTGGGAATCGTTTTATTTGTACGTCCCCACAGAAGTTTGTTCGTAATTTTCTTAAACGTTGGCACATATTCTTACGCGTCTTTACCCCAAAATCATATTTTATCGTTCATATAATCCGATTATAGAAATTTTTTTGTATTAGGTGCTTAATTTAATTAATCTTAACGCAATCACTCTAGCCATTATTAATTATCAAATATAATAAGCCACATCTCAGTATGTTCGAAGGTAATCTATTCATTCTGGGCCAATTTATTATATGTCAAAATCAAATGCACTACGTCATTCAGTGTCAGTGGGGTCAGTCAGACGTCTTGTTATAAAGGAGTATGCCTATATTTGCAGTATGAAGTTATATATTCTCTGAAAGATCTAATCTATTCTTGGCATATATATAATGTATAATATAAAACAATACTAATGAAGTACATTGTGAAACACTCATATTGCTGTAAGAAAAATTAATACAATTGTCAAATTTATTCATGTTGTTTCAAGTATACCGTATGCCGCAAGGAATCGATCAGTTGTATCAGTAGGAATCAATGATGGTTGCAACCATGTTTTTTTTTTTGCTCTTCAACATAGTTGAAATTCTATCTACAATTTGGAACAGCTATGTGGAAAAATTCTTCCCTGAAAATGTATAACTAGTTTGAGGATAGCATGTTTTGCTGTGAATCTACCATGCACCGAGGGATACATTTTCAGATATTTGGGCGTAGTGTGTATGCTGCACCAAATTGCATCTGAGACCACCTGAACGCAAAACTTCAATTTAGAACGTCTTTCGCAGGTGTAACGGTGCTATATTGCACCAATTGCATCTGAGAGAACATGGGAACACGCCCCAATTTAGCCCCTTCTAATAACACCGTCTGATAATAATACTTTCTCTCAGTTTAGTTTTCACCTCCCAGCTTGCGAACATCTCTGAATTCGGTTATGCCTCTACCCCAGTTCGAAGGACAATGCACATTCCGAACATTGGAATTGAAGAAGCTGTACAAAGACCATCCACAAATTGTGATATCATTTTTTAATACGACACAAGCTACGTGTTTCGAAATTTTCGTTTCATCCGTTTGATTAGGAGCCACTTGAACCCCGCGGCCCTGGATGTCTAAGCCTCCTGCGTTTGCTAAGTGCATACACTCGGGAAACGATTGAGAATTGGGTACATGTTCTGGTTCTTCTGAAGTTTGTCTGCCTCCATGGAATATAGCCTGCTAGTAGGTCGAGGTATAATGCAGTTTCTCATAACATAAATTTGTAAATAAAAACTTCATATTGATAATGAGAACAGCATGAACAATATATGTGATCGATTGGATCTTACACAACTGTCACTAGTCCTCATCGTGACAATCTTATCCTAATTTTACATACAGTGAAATCGCATAATCCATTGATTGTAACGATTATCATTCGCCGGTCATGGCAGATCGCTACTTATGTAACTATTAATCGACACGTTTTTTTTAATAGTTCTAGCACGAATACAAAACGACCTATATGTTAACAAATCTCATTTTGAGTGAATTGACCCACCAAATGTCCTGCGCGAGCTCGTATTGCCAGATACCACCGGTCCATGCTACTACACCTCCCAGTGTCTCCCTCCATCGGCTGCCGAAGATGGCGGGTGCTGAACTGCTTTCAAACAGCAGCACCCCGTACACAGGGCTTGTGAAGGCAAGCTACATCATTAGTGACACACCTGTTATATGGAGTACAGTTACCGGTCACGGATCAGCAAAGTGGGGCTTATAATCACTTTGGCTTCTTCCACATGAAACGTGAAGGTGTTAGATACATGACATTGACAGCTAGTAACTGCTGTTTAATTGTTGTTTGTCCTATAATATCATTTAAAAAAATGGAGGAAGTTTTTGCGGGAGAATGTCACAGCTAAGAACAGATTTGCTTTACGGTTTTTTTCAGTTAAAACATGGTGTTAATATGACGCGGGGTCACAAACCATATCAAACTATCAACATTATCCTTTTACGTATATTTCATTCCCTAGGCTTCGATTGTCATTTCTCATAATTACCATGCATTAGATCAGTACACAGGAGTGGTAGATCGCCACAGTTGGTGCCGAGGGCCAATATGTTCAACATTTGTTGACAGCTGACACTGCTGAACTCAAAATGGCCGTCTCAACTACGACTTGATTTTCTAGAGAATATTACACTAAATGAAAGGGTTGTTGCTCCAACACAAATATCAGGGCAGGTCATGTCCAAATGTAAAGTTGTCTGCCAATGGATTGTTGAACACTCGTTTAGGTTGACTTGCGTTCTACTTGAGGACCTGACCTTGAACAAGTGGATAAGCCACCTCCTCAAACTACTGGGAATATTCCTTACTATCAGTAGTCAACATCATACACGACTGCATTCGATGGGTATCTAGGTCCATACTGCAAACAGAACGAAAAGAAGATCACGGATAAGTGTTGAGATCACCTGTGAACTCACAGATAAGACACTATATGGATATGGGGCAAATGTCAAAATGTACGTCGAAATGACCACGGGGAAAGCACAACCAAGAAATTGATGGCCCGATTGGATAAAATCCCTTGGTAAGTAAAAGTAATCTGAATGATACGGCTATGCGCGCTCCACATGGGTGTAGGCCTTACCTAACAGAATTCCAGTAAGTTGGCGCACCTACGCACGAATATGTCATGTGATGTAATTCGGTATACTGAATGAGTCTCTTGATTGTTAAAACGATGTATCAGCACCGCATATTTTTCTCACCAAAGCAATGCTTGATCGAGATAATCTCGTTTCGAAGTAAAACGTCATCAGTAGCTGTCAGGGATCATTACTTTTTAGTTTGCACCTTGACAGCTACTTGCTCTTGACAGCTCGAAGTTGAAAACCACCTAACTACACTGAGCTTATATATATATATATATATTATATATATATCTATATATATATATATATATATATATATATATATATATATATATATACGTCGATGACGATTTAAATCATTTGGTAGAGCTCCAGACTGCTAGTCAGGCGGTTGTGAATCAGAATCCTGTAATCTACACATCACAGGACAATTCACCTGGGCAGGACAATTTACCTCAACTGTTTATCTTCAACCACGTACTATAAGAGACATGGGTACAACCGGCGCTGTGTTCTCGGGTGCCGACATTCTCCTCGGGATTGTCAGAGTGACCATACTAGTGAACGAGGCTAGGGCAATATGCTCTAAAGCGACTGAAAACAGCAATGACTAATGTATATTATATTATGAACTGCTGTTATAATATAAATGTTTTAGGGTCATTGCTAGTTTATGCATTTCACCAAACGTTCTTCGTTTTAACATCGGTCGCATCTTTCATAATGAAACTATTAACTTTTTTCTGACTATGCATTACAGTCAGTGCATTATGGCAGGAAGTGCCTAGTGCCTACGGTAACCCTCTCACTATAGGACAATATGAGATTAGATGTGACGTACTAGTACCCAACTTACCGAGTAGAATGGTTCTGAATATGGGGCGGCATATCCACCGAATCCATACCCACACATCAGGAAGACACCGACCAATATAGCTATCATGATAATGAAGAAAACAACCAATCCGCCGATGACGATGCCTATAATGGCGCCACTGCTTAGCCCGTCCTCAGCTTCCTCAGCGTCAGTTGAACCACTGTTGACTTCAGTATCACCACCGACCGGAATAAGCTCTGCAGTGTCCCCTGGAAAGAGAAATATCACCTTATGAGAGAGTCACACCAAACGTACGATTGACAAGTATAAATAGGCGCGAATGTAACGAAAAATCGGAAAATGTCATTGTCAATACAGAAGGGCTCAAGAGCAGTTCTAATCGCACTCAAGCTGAGTCCGCAATTATACCTCTCTCTTACCGTTTCTTTTCTTTCAATTCTCCATCATATTAAAGTTTGCTTCTTCGAATGGGAAATTTACGAACCAAGATTGAGAGCGATCAATAATAATGCCTATATTCCCCATTATTCAATCAGTACCAGAACAATCACAGACCTTCGGAAACTGTGGAGTGAAAAAAGCCAATTAGTCCTCAACTTCTAACAACCTAGAGCATGTCCTTCTCGCGGCATCATGGCACCTCTTCCTGCAGTGAATAGCTGGAAATATCTCGAGCTGGAGGGACTAAAGTCCAAGCAATAACAACAACCTGAGCCTTTCAACTAATTTCCATCCATTGCTTCTTGGAAGTTCTTGGAAAGAACATGCTAACGTTTAGTTACTCACTGTTAGCAGGGATCGTCACCTCTATATAGTTGCCGTTTGGAACTACTAGTGCACCAGGTGTGACCGACCGGAATTCAACAATTATAGTAATCTCCTCCTCTGGTATGCTGTCACTGAGTACGGTAATATCGACCGAGGCGCCCGTGTTCCCCCTTCTGATCACCGCGTCAGGTAACATCTCGAATTGAGCACTGTCGCCCGGGGTCCGAGTGTAGAGATCTGGAATATGGAGGAGAGGCGTTTACTCAAACTGTCGAACCCCTGACGCAGATGCAAACGCTAGTCAACGCTACTTGTGGTGCACTCCGTCTACCACAATTCAAAGAAATGACAGAATTGCTACTACAGACCGCATTAATACCTCTTTTCACTAACAATGCAACATATGTTACTCTTCTAAGTTGCGAATACAAATTCTTCAATCGGACGTAACAGCATATTATGTGTTTTAGAGAGAGGAATTTAGTTATGATATCTTATTCAGTGTTTTCATTATCGTAATTAGTTCCATAGCTGGAACATGGAAATGGATATACGTAAATGTATGCCTTAAATATTCATGTTTTATCTTTTATGACCCCATTTCAATTGTTCATTCGGATTTTCAAATAATAAGGGATTCCATCGTGACTGGTGAATGTTTATGTCGCTCTGAAATTGACGATTTTCTCTTGAAGCACTTTCTCTTTAGTACGTCCAATTTAATGGGCACATCGATTTTGATTTTTCTTTCACGAAATGTTTCATCCACATTCATATATTTTTTCCGTTTTATTAATTATTGTTAGTATCACCTAATATCATTAGGCCTCGTGTTAGATTAGATCTAGTAAGACAATTCTTATCCACCATATTATGTAAAACAAAATAGGTAGGTACAGTAGAAAATAGTATAACCTAGCTCTTATTTTCACTGTTTTGGAAACTGTTCAAATATGAAAGAGTAGCAGCTGATGAGAGTGCATATGTTAGTTGATTCATAAGTACTAGAAAATAAATACTGGGTTGGGAGGATAGGAAGTGCTAACGAGTTATTGAAGACTGGAAGAGTAAGTAGATGCATTCCTATGTAATAATTAGATGACTGAGTGCAAGTTTTAATGTCTTACCAATAACGATTGCTGAAGGCGCGACTCCGTTAGTAACTAGTTGCACTTGGAACATGTCTCCTTCAGGAACAGTGTAAACCCGTGTTGGCATCCATATCATAACTGAGTGAAGGATGAATATACGTAATTTGTTCAACACTGCGAAGTTGCAGATTTTTAACGAATGAGGTTACACAGGGCATACGAATGAGAGCAGCGATGCGAGACATTCCACCATGTATTTTAATTTTTAGTAGAATGTGAAGGACCACTCATCCCACTTCCCGAACACCACTATATGAAACACTATTCAGAACATCGTGGTGCTTTGCAAGCAGACTTTTCGGGGCCGAAATCCAACAGTCATCGGACGTTTAGGTGGTTGTACTGCCAGTTGGATGGGCGAGGTCTCGGACTCCACTTGGTTCAGCTGGGAGGATGCAGTAATTTTGCATGGGTCTGCGCATCGGTTCGGGTTATTTGCAATAAATCTCGTCGGTTGGCTGTGATCAGTAACGTGCAGATGATCCCTCCACTCCTACAGGTTCCTGAGAAAGGATCGGATGGTAGAGTTCACAGATCGTTCCTCTGGAGAGGACATACAAATGGCGTCCCGGGAGAAGATTGGGAATGGCTACACCTCTGTCACGATATCTTCTGAGCATTAGTCGAGAAGAGGAGTCCAGTTCTCTCGGTCTTGTCAACGATCAATAGTCCAGGGTCTTGAGAGCCTACTTAAGTCCTCAAACCCATAGAACAACCAAATCAAATTACATGAGAAAGGATCGAAAATTTACCAAGATTAAGAGGTGAACCAAATCCAGTCGCACATAAAATCTTGTGTGAATTTGGGAGTATTCAACTCGCGTACGACAGCATGCCAATTGTCTACACCTCGTCTGTCTTGACTGTTTTAATTGCTAAGTTCGGTACTGATTTCCCCTATCCCCCGTATGAAAAATCAGCGTCTTTTCAACCGAGCAGAGAAAAAAGTCTCGAGTGATGAACTGTAGTTCTCCGGACGGAACCATCCCAATGTCCCACCCCATGATATCCAATTTCCGTCTCTCATAGGGCGCTAATTTTGCTATCTAAAATGCCGCTGGAATAGCTCCACGCAGAATCGTGTCCCGGCGCACGTTACCTCGACACACTGCCGCGTTATAGAATTTGGGTGTTTCAGCTGATCAAATTTAGAAGAGGTGTTCTTTAGTGCCCCCCCCCCCGACTCGGATAGTGTTTGACTACAGGGAAATGCACTGATTACTGCATCAACCGCGATAAGCTTGGGTTTGTTTGCCCATCTTTCGTAATTCGTGGAAGTGCGTGGCCGATCTACTTAATATACAGAAGGTAGGAAGTATGGTAACTAGGATGGTTTGGTAACTGGGGTCAATACTATTTATATGGTTATAAAATATATGAGTGATACTCATTTTCACATGAAGATCAAATATGAACAATATGGCTACTGCAATGATGAGGCCAATTCGAACTCGTGGTGTTACGTCTCCTAGAAAGAAAATGACGGACGTATGGGAAGTGACTGCGGCGTTGTATATAGGCTTAGAGGAATGATTAGTGATCAGGAGAATCAACCTCGCTCCACAAATATAGTAAAAAAGGTTAGATTCTGTTGCATATCACTTATAGATAGTTTGCCGCACATAGGATCGAAGGTTACGAGGTCAGCCAGATAACATCCCTGGTATGCACGTATATAATATATAAATCTGTCATTTGCGAAACCTCCCCAGCTACGCGAAATACGGTCATTCCCATTTGGCGGTAAGTATAGGGTGATGATGATTAATAGCAGACGGCAACATGCCAATACATACTTTCATGCTTTCCGTGTTGAGCGCCCAGCCAGTAGTCAACAGGTATCAGTCTATGGTATGACTGGCATTCCAAACCCCGACGCCGAGTAACTCTGCTAACCACTTTGTTAGGAAACAATAACCAGCTGTCACATGGCTGTTACGACGCACACAAACGTTTTTTGATGTTCCATATTAGGATATGTCTCTTCTGCCTCTGGTATCACAAGTGGAATCTAATTGTTCTTGGTAGAGAGGAAAATTTTGAATTTCTGAAATTCTGATACTTTTACAGTGAGACTGAACCACAATCAGTACGACGGGATATTTGGAAAAGTGACTGTTTTCTTTAGAAATTTAGCTTGTCGACACGGTAGTAAACTATTCTCGGGTGAATGGAATTTATACTCGGTAGCAGTGCTGTAGTATAAAGTCTGGACTCGACTCAAGTCCGGGCTCAAAGACTCGGATTCGTGACTCAGGCTCAGGACTCAACTTCCGACTCGGACTCAGGACTCGGACTCACATGTCCGAACTCTTCTTCATTTTTGTCAAGTCAAGGAAATAAACTGTAGGAATTGTGATATTTCTTATTGCAGCCTATTCATTCTTGACTTTACAGTCTTCTCAGTCTCAGGCAATAGTCATCAGACGGCCCCCATAAAATGGACTGAGGTTTTTGCTTCACAGGAGAAATACAAATATAGATGCATACTACCCCAAGTTTACACACTGGATGCAAGTCTGCACGATTTCCATTACCGATTTGGCAAGGAATTGCAGTCCTCAACACTCGACGTCAAGCAGTCAACAGGTATAAATACACGAGCATATTCCTAGGGGTGATGTAAAATTTGGATGGAGGAAAGCTGTTTCCTGCAGTAAAACTTCTGTGGCGAGAACTCTTGCTTTGGTGTGTTGTGTATCTGTTGCGCGATATTGGACAAGCAACTGATTCGAACACTTCGAATGTTTACCCATCGACGATCCATTGACTAAATGGTTGGAGGGGTCTTGTATTGGCCTGAGTTTACTAGATCATGTACGTCGATTCCATAGCCTCATAGCAATCGTTTGTTCTCTTGACCCAGATTGAGCTAGATTAATTACTACAGTGCTCCCATGAAGACTATGGAGTGTGGGCCGATGATAGGCTCACCTAAACAGTTGAGCTACACATTTGTCTATGACATGATATCCCAAAGAAAGACTGGCACCAGTTGTGCAAATATCAATCACATATGGAAATGTTGTGAGAGGGTTGGTGTGGGTAAACGGGTGGGTAAGTAGGGTTAGCAGAGTAACTTGGAGGTAAGAGACAGTGGCTCATTGAGATGAGGGTTGGATTGTACCAGGGAATGGAGCTATTATTAGAAACTGGAGAGTTTGAGCCGGTGTTGCATGGTGCAATTTATGTTAGTAAATACAAAAACTTCAGCATGTGTAATGTACGCATAGAAAAATCGTTTTATGAACCTGTTTGTGTCAAGAACTGTGAGGCGCAGACATGCTATATCACTCACTCCCCACTTCCTTCACATTCACTCCTCACTCATTGGAGCACATGCCCGGAGGGCACCTAGCCGCATCCACCCAGCATACTCCGGGCAAGCGACCAGCCTGACCCCATCCTCCCAACTCCCTGGTGTCCCTCCCATACTATGACTACGGGGTTACCCCTGAGAGCGGCCCCCAACCACCGGATCTTACTGACGTGACACGTGAACTTGATCGTCTGCTGGGAGGTGTGTCATAGGCTGGTCTGAATGTGCCGACAGCTAGAAAACAACTGCATGACGTCAGTGTTACCCTAACTTGTGATTTGACAACAATATGCTCAGTCATTATGGAAAGTACAGTCGTTTATAGTGCGGAAACCATATAATTATATCACGAACAAAAGAATGTGATTGCGTCTGGCAGTAAATATCGAAGCTAATAACTAATATTTAAATGTTGTAATTGCTGAAGCATCACATTGGAATATCATTCTACATCTTCACGACTTCCGTAGGAAGAAAGGTGAGGCGGGTTCAGTAGCATAGATTGAATATGGCTCTTTAGCACAGCAGTACAGCACAGACCGTGCTTGGACCAGGGTAGGGGCAGGGTTCAGAGCTATAGGCAGTAAAACTCAGGTTAGCCTAGCCCTATGGTGCATGTAAACTCATACGGAAGTGGTAATTGATCGTCAACTTTGGATATTTGCCGAACGTGCCAAATGTTATGTGTATGAATCTGGATGCAATCACTTCCGCAATATGCCCATACTCTGAACATGTTCACCATGAATAAGGCCAACACTATAGTGTAGGCCGATAAAATCATTACGTTTATCACTCAGCACTGGTCCGCATTGGAAAGTTTTTTCAAAAGTGATGCAAACTAGTGGCTGATTCCAAACACTGTTTTAGAGTGTTTGGTGTTGCTCCCCTGGTTCAGGTTCAGGTGTTGGGTTCCTATTTACGATACCGGTCGCAGGGTCGTTGTCAGTATCAAGAGCAACTGCTGTTGGGGTCGATTTGCCGGTGTCCGATACAACACTGATCAGACCTAGATGAATGTTCCCCTGAAGTTTCTCGATCCTAGCAGTTAACATTGATGTGTCAAAATACACATGACCATTGACATCGGACTCACAATCGGGCACTGGACTCGGATTCCGACTCCGACTCACTGCCGGGACTCGAACTCGGACGCACCCTGATGGACTCGTCTACAGCACTGCTCGGTAGGTCAATGTCTGTTCTCCGGGTAATTCTGAGACAGGATGAAAGTCGCCTGGAGTCAACAGTCCCCTTCGGTTCTAAACCTATCAACACAAAGAGTCTGGAGTGATTGGTCCGAATAGGATAATCCGTACCTAAATAATATCGTTTCGAGCAGAGGTCAGTGCCCATTTGTAGAAAAAATGGAAGTTCAAACACCTAATGTTTTGTGTGGGGATACAGGTCGTTTAGTAACAGAAGAAACAGAGTACACATTCTGCCTGGACTTGTGATGTATGCTCAAATGATGAGGAAATGAACCCCATTACAATCATCCAATGTTAACATGCTCTATCTGAATAGGCATTTGATCTCGTTGTCCTTGGCTATAGTTTTGGTATTCACCGCACATCTTGCATGTGATAGCATTTCAAGCAACTTTACCGCGTGTCCCGTCTCATTCATACCTTCAATGAGAATGATGTGTCAATTGTAAATTATAAGGGCATTGCTGTTTAATCTCTACAACCCTATCACCCTGATACAAAACTCACTGTCTACCACGGGGTAGGTAAAGATGGTCTGGTCCTTATTTTCGTCTATGGTGATACCGTTGGTGGCTTCCATCACCCTTACTGTGAATGAGTTTTCAAGTCCATCATTGGGTGGATTGATCAAGATCGGAACTTCAAGACTTTCCGAGTTCGCCGGGAATATTTCGGTGTGGTGGGAGGATTCGAGTAAATGGCGTCACCCTCAAAGACAAGAGCTGCACAAATGTGGAGACAATAAATACGCATGTATCAAAATGATATTAAGACCGTATCACACTGAAAAAAACGTTCACTAGGTGAGCTCTCGACACGATGACTCTGTTTCTCAGTCAAACTGGCGAATTATCGATCTTGACTGTCACCTGACCTGATCGTCTTTTGGTCATGTGACAGTATACACATGTGTCATTCCTATGGGCATAATAGGGAATCCTGTCTAAATAGATGCGGGAACTCCGTTGCCGCTTCCTCGTAGACTATATCGCACGGTCTTTTTTTGTATATAGGGAAATTCTCTGGAGACGTTTCGAGCCGCGTAGTAACCCTACTCTTCCCGTGCACCACTATCTTCGCTGATTCAGACCAACTAGAGTATTTGAAGTGCGCTAATGTTGTCTCTTACTTAGGCAGGGTGTACACTAGTTCCGACACGTTTCAACGCATGTATGAATTGGATCATGGAAGTGTATGTAGAGGTGGTAAACACTGACTGCGGGTCTCATTTTTTCCATTCTCTGGTTTGCGCCCGCGGGACACTCAGTCGAGAGGCTAACTCGATGGGACCCCAAGTGTCATGGACTGAGACCAGGATCCAGTCCAAAATGGTGATGTTGGGTCGATCAAGGTGTTAAGCGAGGACGTGGAGGTCACTGAATCTTTTTGCACCCAATTTGTTTCCAGTCTTGGTGTATTCTAGTGTGGCATGGGCAGAGATTGAACTTCAATGATTGGACTACTCTTGACTACGTCAGTGCGCCGCGGGTCCATGCAGGCGATCCTGTCTACCTATCTGCCTCCTGCCACCCTCGAAACTTCGTATGAGCAATCTCCAAAAAGCTTAAGATTTCACAAGTATAATGATTCCATTCACGCATTCCGTGACCTTTTTTTGTTATAACCAGTTTGGTATTCGGCTCTGTGTGCCCATTACTAGAATAGCGGAATCCACAACACAATTCTCTCCGAGGCGATACATCTTTTCAACTCTACTGCCGCACGCCTAGCCACTATTTCCCATCTTTCCATTCGCATGATTGTATATTCGTTCCTTTCTAACAGAGAGTTAGGAAATTGCTAAAGAGGCCAGGTTTTTTAGAAGCAATGTGCAGTTGCGGCTGAGTACCTTCCAGGCATGTGCTCAGATCAGTGATTGAGTAAATTAAACAAAGGGGGTAGAGAGTGAAAGAATGGTATATGAACCACAATAGTCAAGTTATTAATTTGTACATATAGGTTTTCATCGATGCTGGAGTAACCTCATTACCCCGGCCACCCTCACCATATGCCTTCCTTCCGGGTTCATAAAACAGTGATACTCACTGATAGTGACGTCAAGATGAAACGGTCGACTAAGCTCAACCACAAAGTTGGCTCGGGTAGACGAAGCGGACAGTAAGAGTTGGCCATACCGGACAGAAAGCCTTGCTGGAACAAAAAAGTAAAACTCGTGACACCACCAGGATTCAAAGCTCGATATTTCCATCCTACGTAATTACTTACATCGCTAACTGTATACAAATTTCAGCAGCTAACATCCATCACGTATACATTGACTAACTTTTCTGTATGAAAAGCTAGGATGAGGTTGTTTGAATATCTTTCTGCCACGTTGTTAATGGATGCGATTTACAGGAGCACGGCCTGACGATATCGGGACCATGACGAATACACAACCCATGTTAACAACGTATAGTGGATAGAGTGGATAGAGAGCAAATGCTAACTTACTCGTTTTTCAATAATCTGACTATTGCCCTGGCTTTGGCCGGATATCTCGGTTTTTCTGTAGCGTACTGGAGGTGGTATCGATCACCAGCTTCGCCTCACTGTCATACACTGGGTGTTGGTCTACTACGGTCACGGTAGCGGTGAGCGTAGCCTCATTGCTGGGGAACGACAAGGTCGCGGGCGTCAGGCTCAGGTAAGAGGTTCCCGATTCCACGACAGCTGCGGAAAGCAAAACGCAGAATTTCGTGCGCCGTATCGATTGAGATTTGCAATTCGAGTTTTGTCTAGAACTAGTGCTACTCGTAGGTTTTTTCAATGATTCCCATGAGAAAAAGAAACATTTCATACATTCAAATGTCTCCTTTCATAATACCAAAAGTAGGCAATGCCTACCAAGTTTCATGGAGATCAGACAAACTTTGGAATTGCGTATAAATAAAGCAAATCAGGCACATTGAATGACCAAAATCCATGTTAAAACAATCGAGACTAAAGACCATATCCTCCAAGTTTCGTTAATATCCGACTACTGATCAACTGTGTGCCTAAATTATGCAAATTAGTCAACCTGATCAGCAAATTTGCGAGGGAAATTTAATCATACCATCTCCTTGATACCTTGTGCCTATATGCCATGTCACTTCACTTTAGTTCCTACAGTTCGTCCGTAATCTTGCTAACGAATTCAAGCAATAAAATAGATAAATTAGGCTAATTACTCTAAATCGGTTCAACCAATTTTCATCGCCCCATCAGTAACAGCGAAGAGAGCTCCCTAACCTTTATCAGTTGTTACGAATGTAATTTATAGCTTCTTCACACAGGATTTTGATGTTGAACTACACAACAATAGTTAGTGATGCCTGGTTCAACACGTGTGCTGTGTGATAATCATATTATGAAGTTCTTGCCAATGGGGCCATGGGAATCGGGTGATCTGTCAAATTTCTTGAGAAAAAATTACACGTGGCTGGGTCACCCCAGTTGCCTGGACTTTTACTTACTTGAACGCCTCGTGCTATGCTTCCCCTGAAGGTGCTTCAGCTGATTAAGGAAAGGCATCTTCAAGCTGGAAATCCTTATTCGGAAATTGTGAGAGGCTCCAAGTTTGGGTGTGGAAGGACACCGGCGAATTTTGCCTACTCTTTTCGAAGAGTGCCCTTAGAGCCGAGACTGTGGCTTCACTCGTGCAGCCACTTTCCTGCACGAGAAAGAAGCGGGGTGGAAGTTGGTGTCTCCGACAACACCGGGTTTTGAACCAGGGACCTCAGGCACTCCTGCCATCTCACCACTCTTAGGTTGCCTTGAATTCTCGTCGATATTTTGTGCTTATCACCAAGTCACATCACCATATATTTTTCCTACAATTTGTTCGTAATCTTGTTAACGAGCTCAAACAATAAAATATATACATCAGGCTAATTACTCCACTAAGTAATGACTGAGGAGAGCTCCCTAACCTTTATCAGGTATTACTGATTCATTTTATTTTCTTCACACAGGATTTTGATATTGAAGTACACAACCGTAGTTGTGACGCGTGATTCAACTCGTGTGTTATATGATCAGTATTATGAAGTTCTTAAGATGGGGCCGGGGATGGAATTTCTTGAGAAGCAATAATGCTACACGTGGCGCGGTCACCCCAGTTGCCTGGGAAGCTGAGGAAACCAATATCGTGATCAGGAAATCCGAAATTGCCTTTATCCAAACCGAGAATCCAATTACTTCTCTTGCGACCCTTTCGAATTGTTTAGACGGTTTCAGGGGCAGTTGAATTACAAACTAAGTTTCTCCTTCCAGATTCCCTGATGAATATCTGAAGTATTCGAACCGAATTTATAACCGAAACAAGAGGATGTGAACGCGACATGCATCATTTGCAGTTACATTGAAAAACATCAATCCAGACCATTACAAGGAGACCGTCTTGACCACTTATAACGTCAGCATTTGAAGAGAGACCTGTCGTTTGGAACTAGCTATCATCTGCATTTGTGTCCAAAGTGAATAAAATTGGTATATGTCAAAAAATAGAGGCCCTCCTGCGCCAAAATAGGAGACTCTTTCATGCAACTTGTTATCCTTATTTTAGATCCATTGTGATTCCCATTCATATTTATGATCATTGCTGCCGACACCCGTAAATTATTTGGGCAAGGGGCGATTATCAAAGCCTTTTTCGGGGCCAGAAAAAATATCGACTGTATTGTCGTTGTCAATTGCATGGGTTTTTCTTTTATAGTATACTTGCCGAGCATCGAACCTATTCAGGTCCGGCAAGGATGCAGGGAGGAGTTCACGTACGGCAGACGGCAACTTGCCTATTCCTAGTTTGTCCTGCTACGATCCTTTGTACTGAGCCTACCATTTTTAAAGTCCTGGGTATGACCACGACCGGAATCGAACCCTGTCTCCCGGGCGGAAGGCCGACGCTCTACCAACTGCGCCAACCACTCGGTTAATATATGTTGTATATATCGTAACGAATTACCTACGATTAACTGAAAATCCCGAATCAGTTTTCGCTCTTGAATAGTTCATTCTTTCACCTTGCACTCAAGGGTGGATGCGTACCTCAGAACGAGAATTTTCCCAATTATTCAGGAACTCAAGAACACAAATTCTATAGAACTATAGAATACGAGCGCCCAAACAGGGAACACGTATGGAGGTGTTGCTTTAGCTAGCTGGAGCCAAAAAAATACTGGTAAGAGTCACTGGACTGCACCAGAATAAAGATACCGGCTGCCTCTTCCAACCCGTGGGAAGCATTAAATTTGCTCTCGTTCAATCTTCAGGAACACCTTCCTCTGTAAGTTGAAAGCAATTGGACGTGTAAAAAACTCAGGTTCTGTAGTTTCGCCTCAATCAAATCAGGCATACAAACAATAACCCTCAATAATAATATTGAATAAAAACACGAAAAACTAAACCACGAAAACTACCCAAGCTCTCAAAGCTCTCTTAAATTGAATACACAAGCCGAACAATAATTGTTGGACCCCTACACTCTCCTGATCATCGCTGATATTAACAATGTACTAATGCCGTCATTACCTTCATGCGTCTCGATCCCCAGCATAAGAACCAGAAAGCGGGAAATCTAAGTGGTCCCTCCTTCGAATGACACAGTCGTGAGTCGACAAATCGACAAATCGGAGCAATTGTAATTCAATCATGAGTGATGAGCAGAATCCCTCAACCCTCTGAACGCATCGACTACTACACAGCTGAGCCTGACCTGACGCACCAACCGCATCTCGTGTCGATGCAGTGATACGAGTAGGCCTACACGCACTTCACTACACGGCATCTCATCACTTCCACACGGGAGGGTATGGGCGCCATTCCGTACTGCTTACGGTATATGTAACTATCTATACGCCTTCGTGAAACAACCAGCTCCGTACGTAGAATAACACGAAACACGACACATCGGAAGCAGAAATGTCGTCATCACTTGCACCGTACCAGGCTTTCTAAAGGCGAGATTCCATTAGTGCGGATGCGGGGTGCGGTGACATTCTGAAAATCGCAGTTTTACGGAACACTTTTTTGAAGGAAAAAAAATGTAGGATGATCCGGAATGACTAAAAATATGTGATGACTCACAAAAATTGACATAAATTGGCTTTACGAGGAAGATATTCCATATAATCCGTTTGCGAGGGCGGCATTAATGCCGCGTTGGTACGCGTGGTACTCTTGCTTACTCTGTGCTCGTTCAATTTTGTTCGAATGAATTTTTGGCGCTGTTGCAACTGGTTCTATCTCTGCAACCCGAATACAGCTTATTCGGGCATTTTCCACATTTATTTTCCCGTGAAAACGAGCTTATGGTTTTTACCGTACTCCGCATCCCGCCGCGTATATGGAATTTTCGACGTGATTCAGGATCACTATTCGAGAATAAATAAACAATTATGTGACTTTACTCTGCCCCCGACACACGGTGACTCGGATGCATTCCTACCATATTTAAAGTAAGAGTAAAGTAGTGTTGAGAAGAGTAGAGTGTTCTACAACTGAACAACGCAGTGAGCGCCGGTAGAAAAACGACACGGTTGGGCAGTTGAGCAGTACACCCTGTAGCCTATAACGCTCCATCGAGGAAAAAAATGGCGGAAAAGACAATGCGTCAAACACTTACTAAGATCCGCAGCTTCAGATAGCGGCGCAGAGTTCGTACAAGTGTCACAAGTCGATCACTTCACCCAACTCCCCTTCATATTGTCTCGGTACGGCAAAGGACACTGCGTAGAGAATGTTTACCACACATATTAATCAACCGTGTATGGGGAGGTAACGGTGATCTATTTCTGTATGACAAAATATTGTAAAATATAGTATAGTATTCGGGAGTCGTTTGTTATCGGGAGTCGATCAGTGCGGATAAAATACCATTGGCAATGCATACATGCACGTAATGAATTGAATGTAAAACAACGTATCAATAGTCATCAAACTGAGTGCATTTTTTTGAAAACTTGTCCACCCTGTCACTCGAGAACGCAAACTTTTTACCCCAAATTCTAGAGAATCTGGATCAGACGGGTTGACACACCTCTTCCAATAGCCACCAAATAACAGATACGGAACATTTCTCTGATTTTTCTCTTCAATTTACATGCCAAGAAAACATATTTCATTGGACATCTTTTCATGTTGTCAACTTTTGTTCATGTTCAGCAGCACATTGCACAACTCACCACAATGACTGACTCGCGATAACCCTTATTATTCCTAAGTTGCTGAGCTGTTAAAATAGTAACTGACTTCAGGCATTCCATTCTCAGTATTATTCCACGATGTAAACTATAGCATGTGGAAGAATCTGATCCAATAAACGATACTGCAAAATTCTGTGTACTTTGAATAGTGTTCAGTATTGAAAAAAATGAACATTTGCTACTCGTTAGGGATTGACTCGAGATCACTCAATTTTACTAATGAATCACGTACTGTTCTAGGTACAGTGTAGGTAGAACCTGTTGGTTTGGGAACAGTAATTAACCAGATAATCAGTTCTATTTTATCTCTGGGCGTTTTTTTAGTTTGAATTTCCATGGTCATTACCAGTATGATACTGATGAACTCCTCGATGGCCTTCTTCGTCTATTAGTGCTGCCTATTAGTCAGATACCCAGGATATCCCTCACGTGAATTGTATTCAAACTACTACTCAGCATATGATAGTTGTACACATTTTATGGAGTTTTGCTGCATCAGACGGGACTAGCAGTTTTTTTGTCGTTTGGCTGCCAACCCCTTTCCTGGTCGCTTGGCTCCTAACAGGAGCGTTGACCAGTATCTGCGTTCAAGGTTCAGCTATCTCATTCCAGCATTGAGTACTCACAAATTCGAAGAGTAGAGAATATTTAGGAAGTTATCGGAAGAAAAATAATACCTAAACAGTAAACGCTCTTGAAACATTCCAGATACCTAATATTAGATCAAGCAGCAAGGTGAAATCACATTTCAACACACCCACACTATCATTTCATGGTACTTCGCTGCGCTCATCCGCATGAAAAACAGTTTCACACTCTTGAAAAAACCACAAACAAGGGACCTGCGGAAAAAGATGTTTATTCGGTAAAGCATGGGAGTGTGGCTATGCCCCGCCTGAACTAATGTGCACTGCCTCGGAAGATTGTCTGATTGGCTGTTGTATCGTATTGTAACAATTATACTCTTTGTTAGGGTTGGGGCTTAGGGCTATGTATAGGTTAGTGTAGCGAACCATATATATTCTTCCGGGCAGTGCATGGAGTTAATATATTAACGGAAGGACATTCGGCGCGTGTTGTGTTTCCTGTTCAAAGTTCCGTCAGAGACCACAAACTCAAAGTGAGGCCGCCTATTGCGTGTAACAGCGTGAAACCCATTCAGTTTGTTTACTTTCTATCTGCGCATTTCGGGTTCTACCATAGACCCCCAAAATACCGCTGTTTGCTTATAGCTAAGATAGTATATCATAGTTCCTAGTATCGAAGATTCTGCAACATCTTCATTGAGTGTTCCTCTGTTTTCCGAAACGCGGGAAAGTCAGCCACCATTATTATGGAGCACAGAAACACCCTGATCAATTCGGGAATACAAATCGATCGCGTCTGACAGACCCCATCTAAACGAAAGCATCACATCACGGAGTGACCTAGAGCTTATTAATGTGAAGCTCGATCTAGAGGAGGCTATCAAATGGAACATTTTCTAATCTTCTGGAAAAAAAACGTATGCTAATCATGTCGCCCAAATCCACTTGTCCCTCAAAACTACTATAAGTGAGGGCGCTGTCGCGGCTTTAGCAACACGGTTCCACACTGAATTCTGTTCTGTATAGGAGCTTCAGTACAGCATGTCCGGGGCTTGGGCAGTGCGTATCGACCTCACCATGAAGGCTTAGTAAGCGACGTGGTTACGCAGTTTTATAACCTGATCAGCAGTCAACGACACAATACTGTTATGTCTATCACCTACTAGTTGGGAAAAAAAACGATCCACCTATTCTGGTTTATGCGTGATTCAATATGGATCCAGACCACAACTTGATGTGTAATCAATGAATCTAGTCCATCGCATAATGCTAAATGTAGTTTAAAAAATAGGAGTGAAGAATGGAGTTAAACCTTCTCACGGACGGGTTCTGCTAGTGAGGTATATTGTGATCACCTAATTACTTACCAAGCCAAATTATCGGCCCACAGACAATAATCGCAAATATTACACCCATAATTCATGAACTTAAGCCCAAATTAATTTACCGCCTAACTACTCCTCTTATTATCGATAGGTCGTTACTCACTACTAAGCTACATTAGCAAATGTGCTAATTAACCTTTAATTCAATACGGCGAGGAATCACACAGCTAATCGCGTTCTCACTGGCTGCCTGGGAGTTTTCGGAGACAAAATGTAATAATCACACGAAATTGTATGCGTTTGTGTGTAGCAGTACATAAGTGGTGTATGGGATAGGTGTGATGAAAGTCCAACACCCAACAATCAGTCAAAGAGAGGTCAGTCAATAGTTTGCCTATTGGATTGCACTGAGTTGATGAGAGAAGAAAGTCTATCGTATTAGACTACGGAAAAGTATTTTGAAACAGTGAATCGAACGGCGGCCAGCCGCTATTTCAATATAGCAGAATGGTCATGATAATTGTCCCAGTTGTGCAAGTAATGAATAAGTGTTGATCCAATGGATGCCTGCCCATGGCGCCAATTCATGGTGTGAGTTGTATTAGTGGGTATCATCTCATACACTGAAACCAACATGGCGGATGTGGTTGTATGGTTGCGTTGAACCAAGGATTCCCCACAATGAGCAATCAGCTAGAATGAGCTTCGAGTATTCGATTACTATTTTTGGATATAGAGAAAAATTGCTACACAGAGTTCCGTTTTCGTTGATTCATATGACGAGTTCAGGGATTCGTTCCGAGGTGTAGAACTTTGCTTATATGTACACTAATCAAGTGTCACTGTTCGAAATAGCGACACTGATTATTGGTTCAGGGCGCTGTAGTCGACGCTTTGATATTGCATTGGTATAAGTCGATAATACATACATACATACATACATACATACATACATACTACATACATACATACATACATACATACATACATACATACATACATACATACATACATTGTTGTGGATAATTACCTTCTGATATGGTTTCTAGGTCGAAGGTCAATACATTTTTTGCGCATCAATCGTTGTCGTATTAGAGGTCATCAGCGATACAGTGAACCGCTCTGGTCCATTGGTCCATAGAGGTCACTGAAATGTTGTACATTTTGCTATAGGTTCCTTTTGAAATTATTACTGATGGACTTTCCTCAGTAACAACATCATCTGTGGAGTCGATATCAAACTCTGCAAATAGAAAAGGCGACATATAGATTGCTTTATATGCACTTAAGAATGAAAACAGGTTCTATGATTAATTATTAAATAACACGTCACTGAAGGATTGCTTTCGAATATGCTTCAGTCACACATGAGTTGCAAAGGACAATTATGTTTTCGTTCCAGATGATAAACTGTTGAAGAATAGCGACCATAACATAAAACATATAAAGTGAAGTAGTGAGATAAAGTTTCCTCTCTCCAAGCTTCGGACTGAGAAAGGCAGTAAGGATACAGGCGGTGAATCCAACGTATATTCAGATGTGTGTCTTATGACGTACACAGAGGCACGCCTGGCAAACATATAATTGTAAATCCACGTGGAACTTCTCGATTACGATTCGGAGACTATGCAAAAGACTTGGGGTCAGAAATTCGGTGTATGGACTATATAGGCAATATAAGAAGCTTGTTTGTTCTTCAGAGATAAGCACGATGACGTTGAGATATGGCAAGACTCAACACAAGCGAATTATTCTATTATATCAGTCGAGAATATGAGACGAGTGAAAAAATGGGAAAATTGTCATGACCACACCGAATGCAACTCTGCCGCTGACGCCTTCTCGCCAGTCAGGTAACTAACAAACGCCCTTTCTCACTGTCAACTAACTGAAATGTCCAGCTCGAAGCGATGGATTAGAAGCTGACACGTGCAGGCGCGGACGTACTGAGATAGTTGTATTGGGTGAGGAGGAGTGGGGTTGAGGTCGAAACCCAAGGGAAGTGCGCCCTCATAAATTGCCTCACCCTCCCCTCGGCAAATACGTAACAATTTAGGGGCCCTAGGCACATGCTGCTGCAATCTTTGCTAAGTAACAGCTTAAAAACCTCTACTGAACTGCAAAAAATCAGTTTTTGTGTTAAAAATTGATTGGTCACTTGACACGTGTATCGTGTAATGACAATATGCAGGGCCGGAGATGAAGCCATCAAACACCTGGTGGCGAGATGATAGAAACTAGACCCATGAGGGTGCCTGACTCGCCAAAATAATTAAAACAGGCTAAGTCATGGTACTCTCCGACATACGGACGGATAGGGTCATCAATGCAAGGAGACCTGACCTACTCGTCTTGGACAAACTGAAAAACACGCCACGCCATGATCACAGACACCCCTTTTGTTTTTGTACTGGCTGGCTAAAATATCGCATTCTAGTAGTACGGATCAAAGGTACTTCTACGTGATAACGCACGCAGATAGCTTCACGCAAGGTGCCATCAGAATGTTCATGGGAACAGATGCGTCCCCAATGCGCTGCCGTGATCATATCACGGCAAATCATCAAAATCCACCTTGCGTTATCGCCCGGTCATCAGATTGCGATTGACGCAACGCGTGATCAAGAATACTTGTTTGCAACTATTAAACCAACGTGCGATGCAGCGCGTCATTCAATACCTGGGAGATAATTCTGTTGATATTTTCGTGAAATTCGTGACACTCATGATGATAGACGGACTATGGCTAGTTTTTAACCCTGTAGCTCTAGTGTTTTTCCCATTACTGGTTTTTAACAGGTTTGTAGCTGTCAGTTTCTGTTGTCACCCCATCAATTGCGGGCGAAATAGCTTCAACACAATAGTTTGGTCATTATGCGCCACCCCGAACGAAAACATTGAATCAAGGTACAGAGAAGATGCTGTGGAACGACTGCTCTTAAAGTGGCCCCAGTAGTTTGGGGCAATTTCCCCCCCCCCCCCAAACCCCCCCCCGGGGAGATTAGCACAACCCTGGATCCACTTGTAGCGAATACATAATAAATAATATAATATATAATTAATAATCATAATAATGATAATAAAATAATAATAATAATAATAATAATAATAATAATAATAATAATAATAATAATATATAATCAATTAAATAAATACTAAGAATAATAAACTCAATCTGCACACAGTCCTGTTTCGCTCTTTTAGCGCTCATCAGTGCAGCTCAGAGTGTGAATCGCGACTGTAATATACACTACACAGGCGAAACCTGTCCGTCCTACCTTCCCAAAGACGCATTATCTAAATGAATTCCCAATGCACAAGCTCGGAGAGCGTGCGATGCGTATTCAATATAATAATAATAATATAATAATACTAATAATATAATAATAATATACTCATTAATAATAATAATTAATAATAATAATACTATAATAATAATAAATAATGATAATACGAATAAAAACCAAATCCTTCCTGTTCAAATTATTCTGGGAGCTTAATAACTTAGTATTTACCTCAGCATCTGGTCTCTATACTCACACTATTCTAAATCGATAATACCAATTCTCTAAATTCCAGCGGTAGGGTCCAGGGCGAGTCTGAGGTCACATTCAATGCGGAGAATGAAATATTTGCTCCACTCGACACCCCTAGTTAACTCTATGCATATTAAGATATAGGTCTAGAAGACCATTTGGAACACACGATGTTCCAGTAGGCTTTACTAGAGTATAACCATACTACTTTGGTGTCGGTTCTGGCATCTCCTCGCCCAATAGGGCAGTTATACGGAATTTTCCACAGTAACCCATGTGGCGCCACTTTTAGAACAGTATCACCTCTCGACTATCTAATTCCAAGGGGAACACTACCGAGAGAGAACCTGATAAATAACAAATGTAACGGTTGTGACGGCGAGTGTTCGACTGCTAGTCATGATCAACTATAGGTCTATAGCTAGATGAGAAAATTACATTGTAGTCACTCCGCCAATTTTAATTTATACAACCGTTTAGGCGCCATAGCACCAGTTGCTATAATAACAGTTATGGTGGGCAAAATGATCTACTGGGGGTACGCTATAGTAGGATAGTCATGGGTGTCTGGTGTTGCCGTCATTAGGTACTCACATTGTCTGCGTACGTAAGTGTGCATTTGAGGGTTCGCCGTATTTCTCTCTGTTCTCCTGTCGCAAGTGATCTTTCGCGTTTGAAATCATGAATATTAGATGCCTGTATTGAGTCATAGGTAGGGAGGTAGATATAGGAGAGGTAATCTCAGAAAAATACATCTCGAATATGAGTTCCGTTCATCCTTTTTTCCATGTCCTCCTTTCCAGCCACGTAGCTACCCGTACTGTAGTATTTATTGTGTTGACTGTACGAAATCAAAGTTGAAAAAAAAAATCTGTTGAAAACGAAAATTAGGTCAAAATTTCGTAGAATAGGTCCCTGTGGCGAAACGAATATATTTGTTACGGCCGGCCGATATCATTTTGAAAATTCGCGAACTGATCACCATTTTCTTTCCTATTTCTCCGAAGAAATGATTTGAGTGCTGTATTTTGACCGAAGTTCTTTTTGTAGATTAGGTATCGAACGATGACATTCATATTCAATATCATTGTTCCGCTTTTTTTTATTTCCTCGAACATTGCAAAGGCTAATTGAGCTTTAATTAGTGGAAATGATAATCCTCGGCCCCCTACGGGAAAGTTTCGCTACCAGCTTTGAGCTCACATCGTCGAATTGGCTGTTTCATTTTGAATGAATTGGCTGTCCATCACAACTGAAGTTAGAGAAGGTGGATATAATCCTGCCAGCATAACATGTTTATGATTAGTTAGAACGATTCTGAATAGGTATCGTTTTTCGTCATCTGCGCTCTGCATCTACACGCAGCCGCGATTTGATACCACCAAGGTACAGTCGGTGTATCTGTAGACTACCATATGCTACGCCTCTACTGACCTTGACAAACACCATCATTATTACATATACTTACACTGTCCGTCTGCATAAGGGACGAAACACAGAGTGCAGACGAAGATCAATAATAAAGTTTCCATTCTATCCATCACTTAATCGCAACCTGAAATTGAAGGAGTAAGTACAACAAAACAAATCAAGCTGTGGGAAAAATATTCTATGCGCCTCACAAGTGTATTTCTCCGTGTGGCAATTTTTACTTGTTTGTGATTGTAGGCGATGTCTGCTTATTATGACTAGGACACTCTAAACAAGTTTGTGAACATTGGAATGACCAATAATAGGACGAACAGACCATCTATAACAGTTCCAAGAGAGTCAGAACCTGGCTCAACTATATTTTAGTAACGTAGCGTATCGTTTAATGTTGTGTAAAAATCTTGGACGTAATTATATCACCGCAAAACTCAGTGTTCGGAGAAATTATGGTCTGCCGCTGCCGTCTTCACCGACGCCAAAAAATGTTTCAGCGCAATAACGCTTCGACACTTCATCCGATTGATCCGGAACTTGGCACACATGTACGCCTCAGTGAGGTCCAAAAGTGGGCATTACTACATGTCTGCTGTCCTCTGTTTCGCATGTTTCACGGGAGAATACAGAGTTATCGATTCCACGAACTTGGTGGGTGGGGACAAAAGTTGGCCCAGAAAAACATGATAGTCAATTCAAGGTCCGCTCGAGTGCTCAAACTTTGTTTGGGGACGATTTTTCTAGACTTGTTAATTGAATAAAACTGGTAGTGTGGACGTAATAATATGACATTAATGTTGTTAGTCCTTAACAACATTAATGTCATATGGTCACTATTGACATTTGACATAAATTCATACGATTTTCTAATTTCGTCGTATTTAAACGAGAAGTGGAGTACCGTTGCGTCCCCCCCCCCCCCGGAAAAAAAAACAGGTAAGTCATTTCAAAGTTACCTGAAGTCGAATGAGCATGATTTATGTGCTCTCTTTAAATGAGGTCCACAAAAGTAATTTTCCCTGGGACATACGGTCGGCAGTCCTACCAGCTACTGTCTAGTTATTGAATGTAACAGTCGTCTCCATTTCAGACTTTTGTTTAAATAAGGTGTCGAAATAGGATAAACATTGTTTGTATCCATCTATAGTAAACCACATTGAAGGTACCAAACAAGAGATGATTCTTATAGTGATAATACTACCAGTTTTTTAGCATTCTCCAGTTAGTGGCTGCTCTAAGACGCTTTAAAGTGGATTACCCTGGTCGTGATGGAACCCGGCAAGACTCGCTGATATCCCGGAAAGGAGCAGCAGTTACTCGAATGTGACGCGAACACACCAATACTCGAATATGCTAAGAGGTTCCTACTAAGAATAAAGTGCCTTGCGATTAACTTATTAATTACGGGTTCTAGATTGTATTCGACAGTCTGGAGCCCTCGATTACTTTATAAGTATACGGCTCCCTGTCAATGCGAGGCTCCGGATGCCTCCGTTACCCTGCGTTCTAACCCCCGTCGCTCGTGCCAGATCGTGTAGGCTTTCCCCGTCCATCTCAGAATTTCTGTCAACGACTCGTTCCGGTGTATCCCTCTCTCCCTTCTGTGTTCCATTTTCCTTTCAAGGGGTCGCCCTGGAGTCCATCGATCCCCAGGTGTGGCCTATATACTGCATCACTCTTCTTCAGCTCTGAAAGTAGCTTCCTATTTTCGTTTCCATTTTGTTGTTTTAGTATAGCCACCCATATCAAGGGACCCAATAATTATTTGTTTTTCTAGTAGGGCCCATGTTTCTGAGGCATACAGGAGTGTGGAAAAGACATACATCTCACTATTCTGTTCCTCGTTGCAAGTTTTAGTCTTGTAAGCAGTAGGCCTACATCGTAAAGTTCTATGAGGGAACCTCCTGCATTTCTAGACTCGACTTTTATCTCTTTATCACAGAGGCCACTACCACCTTTTGTCAAAGATATTCGAAACTCGCCACCTGTTCTAGTGGTCCTTCATTCACTCTGACTATAAAGCTCCTTCCTCTCGTTTGTTTGACTTGCATGACTTCGTCTCCTTCGTGTTCATCTTAGGCCCATTCTCTCGCTTTCTCTCTTTCCATCAACAAATCACTCTTCCATGCTGCGTTATCTGCATATCTCATGTTTCCCACATCCTGTAAACCGATGCCGAGGCTAACACCCTTCAGGTCTGCTATTTTCTTGAAGATGCTTCCTGTGTAGGAATGACCAGCTCTGGAACACATCATTGTCTGACTCCATGTTCTATATAGCGAAAACTCAGACTGCCCTGATTTCTCAAAAAATTATGAAGGGAAGGAAAGACGCCCCAGTCCCACCTCCCGAAACTGAAAGTTGACAACACTGACTGCCACTGAACATAGGATGCAAGCAGAAAATTGGCCAAATGACTGAATGAGCTCAACCTACCTGCCGTCAGCCTTGTAACAAAATCCACTGCGGTTCTTGTAAAGAGTGGATCTAAGCTCTGCAGTATATTACCCTAATTTGTAGTACATCTATATATGCAATGTCACATTCAATTTGTACGCCGCGTTGTTATTATTTCTAATAAGGTGTGCTACATACATTTCCAAAACGTAGGCCCTTCAAACATGGTATATCGAGTAGCGTGGCTATTGAAACTTGGGCGCATGCAGTTCTTTCACAATCATTGGAAAGTTCATTTGAAAGAAATAATATAGAGAATGTTTTTTTACGATTAGTGCGTTGAAGCGGAGCGTGGAGGAATACAGAAATATTCAGCGGAATACCGTCATCGCAACGCAAAACAAAGACAATAGGACACTTCAATAGAGGGTTTCCTGTGTGGGTAATGCATGAATAACCCCAACAAATGTTTAATCCTGTATAAAGTGATCATTTAAAGACCTGTAGACATGTACGTACCAACATATCTAGTCAAAACTTGTTGCACGGTCCAAGCGAGGGTGCAAGGCGAGCCGAATTCGGCCGCTGCTTTCCACGATATATCACGGTCCTAGGTCCGCTTTGTTGTAATGCATGTATGTATTATGTAACCAGCACGACGAACACCTTATCGCTACATGAGAGGACCTCCCCAACTTGGTCCGGTTGCACACGTGAACTAAAACCTCCGAACTTAGCAGTCAGGCTGGTTGGCTTTGGCTCTCCTCGTGTTTATCCACCCGAAGGTGCTAGGAAGTCCTTAGTCGGAAATTGTATAGGCTCCAGTTTTGGGTGGGAAGGAACAAACCGGCGACTTTCGCCTAAAAAACTTCCCCCCTTTTTTTCGAGCGACCCTGAGTAACGAGAGAGGGGTGATAATGCCTGCTCCCGGGATCGCCATTTAACGTCCATCCGACAGACGAGAGCAGCTTCACTCTTGCATCTCTTTCCTCCCTAGAAAGGAGCGCGGTGAAAGTTGGTGTCTGTGACACACCGGGGTTGAACCGGGACGCTCAGGCCATGCAGCGACACTCTCCCGTTCCTGCTAGCAGCAGGCTTTCGCCAACATCTCTTATCAAGCAATTTCAAGCTCTACCATCACGACGCCCCGCTGCCCACTGGTGTCCAACCTTCCGGCGGGCGCACTAGCTTGCTGCGCGCCTGACAATGGTCAGGGCCAATGCTCGACTAGCGGTCAGGTTTTGGCTTTTGAACAGTCACGCCGCTTTTTTCACACAAATTGAATAAGACTGGTTGAAGTCGGCCAGTACTGATTTTCAAGATATTACATTTTGGCGTAAACAACTTCCTGTACCTATTACCCTACATTCAGGGAACGAGGGGTGCACTTACGCATTTTGGCGTTTGCGTGTGAGTACTCCCACTCTCACACCAAACCGGCTTTATCGCCTCGCAGCCCTCGACTGATAATGGACGTGGCCGCTTACCTGCACTCTGAAATGTTTGTATAACTAGCATATCCTGGTGTTGTGCAAGAAAATGCACGATCATTGTGTATAATTCTGCAACATTTTGTGTATTTTTCAACAAACCTCAACACAATTGTTGTATAATTTCTTGTCTACCCAACACTGAATGGGGTGCCAGCACACAGGGTTATGTAAATTCTATAACGACATTCTGAGCTTTGAGTCACGACTGAAACGTCTCGTGGTATTTCGGGACTAACTAGGACTAGACGGATCCATGTTCGCTCTCTTCGCCCTAATAGGGAATCGGGCCATTTTTTTCAACGGTCTAGACTGCCTCTGTTTGACAGAATGTCTTAACCGAATTTTGGTCGGGATTATCACCGACCAATCATTAGTGGGGCGCACAAGAATGTTTGTTCAAGGGCATTTAGTGACCAACTTTTGCCATTGTGTTCAAATACGAAGGCTTATATACCTTCCACCTAAGGTAGAAATTAGGCGATGAAGAACGTTAGCAGTGTAAACCCTCCCGATTGGTAAAGAAAGCCGCGTTTTCCAGCATGCGGGCGGGCAGCGAGCGGCGGGCGGGCTTTTTTGGAAGACTCGTTTCATTCACGGGGCGGGCAGGCTGGCGTTTTCTCGAGTCACGCACCTCCTCCTCACTTTTAGTGTATATGCGCTATGTAAAAACCCCGGATGTGCCTACATTATTATTATTATTATTATCTTATTATTACTTATTCTTATTATTATTATTATTTATCACAACCGGAGACCCATAACCTCGGTGTTTAAACTAAACACCGGTGTTCAGTTTTCAAAAACCATTGTTTGCTAAACGTTCAACGATACACGGCCCATTTAAATTTCACAATTGACAGTTTTGGAGATTTAATTAGCATTATGACATATCATGTTCAAACATGTAACATAGGGTGTTCACATAGGTTTGTCTGGCCGTTAAAAATAGAACAGTCTGTATAAAAATCTCATCCCTAGTTTTTAAGAAACCTTTTGAATGTTGTTTGGTAACATTATTCGATAATTTCGAACATAAAATTTGTCTCTACTTACTCTTAACTTCCCATTATATCGGGACTACAAGCCGGTAGATGCCAGGAACCCAGAAATCGATTCGAATCCACGCGGTACCCGCGGCGGGCGGAAAAAACGCTACATGACCGATTCGAGAAAACGCCAGACCGGCCGCCCGCGTGCATGGAAACGGCTCCATTGAAATCACGATGAGCGATTTAGCGACGCCCGCCCGCCGCTTGCATGGAAACGGGGCTTAAGGGTCGTTCATGTTGGAATCGATGGTCGTCAGTGCTCATTACGATTATTGCCTCTGCTAGTCCGCTACGATGCAAATATAAGAACGGCTGTCACGTTGGGGTACCGATTGCCTCCGTACGTAATGATACAGATAAATTGAATAGCTACTTTTTATATGCTTATTAAGAGTGGATTAACCGCACTAACACATTGGTTGTTGTTTTGCCAGTCTTATTCCCGGCACCCGCACGAGAGGGTCGTTATTGTTATATTTCGTATATAGCACTCTGCACATTGAGTTCGTTATTTAGTAGAGATGGCACGAGCAAACTGTAATTATATCGTGCAATCCGTACGTCTTTATTTAGCGAGTCTCTACTCCGGGTTCTCACCTCAACCGCCGTCCACTCCTCTAGGCCTGCCAACCTCGTATCTTTGATTACCGCCATCCTCCCACGTTACACAAACACTAACTAGTGGTTATCACTACATAGGGGGCAGCAAAAAAAACGCAAGCTCAAAGATCGCCTTGAAATTAACCAACATCAGGGTATGTAATTGGTGCTTGCATGGATACTGGAACATAACAGTCTTTAATGGGAATTTTGTTGGTCAAAACAACTGCTTGAAGCATCTGTGTGAAACACGAACTGTTTATAACTAGAACCAGCGGCTGTTAAGGATCTCGATTGCGAATTAGTCTTTCAACAATGGTGGTATTGGGAAAACCGGTTTTTACTAAGCTCTGAATCACGCCATCACTTATGCTGTGTAGGCTAATTAAGCTGTTGAAGAGAGAGTATCACAGTGGTTCACTCTCGGTTGGCTAACGGAACTATTAAGCCATATTAAGTACAGCCGCTGTGGCATCCCACTGATGATAAAACAACCAAGTCGAACGTCTTGATAGCTGCGGACGGTTAAATTCCTGTAGCGAATACACTGCATATGTTCTTCACCAATCCTCATTTAATTGTTTTGTGTTCACATTTAATTGACCGTTTACTGACATCTTCTCACCATGGAATGCTTTGAACATGTCTACCACATTAGCATAAATTCTATCATTACCCAACTAACTCATCCTATGCCTGTTATATTTAGCTATATGTACCCAAACCTTCGTGTGTACCCAGCACAACTCCTAGGCCTGTAGCAGTGAACAGTTGTAAAACACACGTGGATCCACAATGGAAAGTCTAGCCAACACTCACATCACGAGAAGGTGATGATAGATCTTACACAGGACTGCCTGTATCCCCATTCCCTGTATTCCAGCCACCTCAGCGCTGACAGACAAATTAACAGTCCCCCCCCCCAATACCAGCAGCCAGACCTGCAGCTCGAGGGTAAAATGTGGACAAACCACTCTCACAGAGAGTTCAATGGGAAGGGCTGTGGGTAGACAAATGGGGGTAATTAATTGGATTTAATTAAAGTAAATCACACTATGCAAAGTGCCAGTGGCATGCTTCATCCACCCACCAAGTTTCAACCTGATTGCATGTACGGTTCAGCAGTTACGATTGAAGACTTATTGGGGTAATTAATCGATTTATTTAAAATTTCATCACACCATGCGAACAAAAATGTAACTCAGCCTAGCCAGCGGTATGCTCCATCTACCCACCAAGTTTCAACCTGATCGCATGTACGGTTCAGCAGTTACGATTGAAGACTTATTGGGGTAATTAATTCGATTTATTTAAAATTTCATCACACCATGCGAACAAAAATGTACCTCACTCCAGCCAGCCAGTTGCATGCTCCATCCACCCACCAAGTTTCAACCTGATCGCATGTACGGTTCAGCAGTTACGATTGAAGACTTATTGGGGTAATTAATTCGATTTATTTAAAATTTCATCACACCATGCGAACAAAAATGTAACTCAGCCTAGCCAGTGGCATGCTCCATCCACCCACCAAGTTTCAACCTGATCGCACGTACGGTTCCGAAGTTACAAATGAACGGACGAACGACCGAACTTACGGACGAAAAAAATCCATGTGATGAAAGTCAGATTTACCGCAGTGATGGAGTGTATACCTAGAAGCTTATATGGTCAATGTCCAAGTAATGATATCTGCTATCACTAAATCAGGTTTGAGTCTTACAATCCCAGGCCTCCGAGCCAGATTTTCCCATAGTTATAAACAACTGGATTTCACAGGAATATTCCGTTCACCAGCTATGTTTGAACATCTGTAATTAATTTAGGGCGATCCAGCTGGCTCCGGTAGTGTAATTACACTACCACTCCCTAAATTATAATTCAACGCTGACATCTAAGCATTTCGGGTACCTGATTGTGATGCACCCAAAACTACAATCACAATGTCCTATACCGATCGTAAATGTCTTTGTTAACAAGCATATTTTCTCGCAAATTAGTATGGTCCTTCGGGCTGAAAATAAACGAGACCAGGGCATGTGTAGACTGGGTGTGAGGTGGCATTCGTTGTTTTCAGGAGATATCGATAAACACATACGGACAGACCGACAGACCTCAGTCAGCCTGCCAGGCAGACGAAAGCACCAAGACATACAGACAGATATACAGCAGACAGATAGAACCAAACCACCCGCGCCGCGCGCGCCACAACACACACGACGTAGTGAACTACTATCCCTCTGCGACGAAGTACACGTCACACAGTTCCTGTTCCGATCCCAAGGCAGCTGACTACTGTTTTTTCTGATATATTTGTCAGAGCTTGTGCGAGGTAGTTTAACTACCTGTTGTGATATGTCAACTGGGCCCACTCGATTTATTCCCTGAAGTTCACGTAAACGTTTCTTCTTTACTTCTCAGAGATATGCAAATCATGAATGGAATAAGTACAACGCTGCATGGTACGCACAGGGCCTTATTCAGTACTCTCACATCACGAAACCGGAGCAAATATATGAGCATTTGGCTTTCTTGATAGTTAATGTAATTACTAGAGTTGCCGTTGATGGAGTGTTAAGGCTATACTGGTGATTACGCTCTGATTATTGTTTTCTTTCTTTCTAAATGCTTCAACTGACAAGAATACAGCAAATAGTGCTTCAAATATATGAGTGTGGGAATTCCAATGCCTCTGTCCATTTTCCTACGATTTCTCCTGAATGCTGATTGATTTCTGAACTCGCCGTCTTGTTAATATGAATACGTTTGCTTGTCCCTCACTTCACGACCTTAGTAAACCCCATCCAAGGCACTAAATTGGCGACGACATTTTTGTCTTGGAATAAAATTATCCATGGCTAGAATAATATTGTACAAATAACAACTATACATCATCAACAGTGGTGGAATCTGGTGCGTGCAGGAGAATGAGTGCCTAGGATACTACAAAATCACGAAACACTGGTTCCATCTTTAACTTGAACAATCTGACTGGGCACCCAGGTAGAACCGGACAAGATGTCACAATTAAATATCCTCTCAGATGCTGTTGCACACTCTGGGAATATTGGAATGATACATAGCATTAAATAACATTTTCGCGTGTTAGAGGTTAACGGCCACCCTGATGAGGGATTATTTGCGCCATTTCGCATTATTACTAAAATATGCGCACCTCTCCCACTGGTATATAAGTACTACTCTGTCCATATGGATTCCCGTTGATATTCCCCATCCCTATGTGCAGTAGGGAGTTACGTTCGTTTTGGGTGCTAGCTATAATCACATTTAATATTCAGTTAATTCAAGTATCATCAATTTGGTATTACCCTTAATAATAATCTTGTGAAGAGGTTTTGAATCTCATTCGTTGTACATCGAGTGCTACGATATGGCCTGGTGTCATGAAAATACTAACAAATATCAGATTTTCCCAGTAATCTACATAAATCCATTCGAAGTAATTTCCTATTTGTGTTATTCAGGAGTGTCCATTCAAGCTTTTTTCATTTGAATTCGAAAAAAGAGTAGTAATATCTGTCAGCATAGGAAGATTGGCCCAAACATGCTTTAATATCGTATCGGTATATAGATAGCATTTTCTCGTAATACCTGTAACGTGTGGGTACGCCTAAATCGGATAATGCTGTATTAAAACAAAACAAAAAAAAGAAAAGCCACATTGGGTAATCGCCACTCGCCAGTGAGCCAGTCTTAGAAATCAATGATAACGAACTCTCATCTGGCTCGTTAATATGGCCCGTGCAATTAACCCGGGTTTCCATCCTCGATAAAGCACAGTCAACGGTTGAGCTGAAGAATTTGAAAAAAGGGATTTCCAGGGTACTATATGAATAAATTTGAGACTTTCTCCTCTCAAGTTAGTAACGCATTATTTGTTATTTTACATATATGATTTACATTTTCCTGTATATTGATCCATTACACATATCTCCCATCATGAAATGACATTATATTCTGCATGTTGAAAATTTAAAGATAAAAATATGTAAATAACTAACTCAGATAAACGCACAGAGAGCGTTAACTATTTGGCGAACAATGTTGTTTCCATATTCATCGGGGGTAGGTGAGGTCCGAGTCATGGCAATGGTTGCTGGCTCGTCCGACGACCATCCCCCAGAGGCACTTCCCCCTGGCGCCGCCACTGAGTGGCCCGTCTCACTGTGCTGCTCCTTCCCCCCAAATAGTGCCATTCATGTTGGGTATCGACTTCCGTTACTTCCGCATGATATGAATGCGAGCATTCATGTTAAATTGTGAGTAACAGCTGTTTAGGTTGTTTTTCATTGTGCCAATTTATTCGTCAATTCTCCAGGAATCCAAGTTGCACTATAACCTTAGTAATAGAACGAGTACTTCTCCGTTCCTCTCCACAATCACTAATCAACATCGTAGACACTCCATTCGACGCTAATGTTGGTCATACTGCAACAGGATGAAAATAATGTAGAACGTTAAAAAAAGGATGAGCAAATATTGGAAGTTTGGCCTAGCAACCACAAGATTCAGGTGAATAACAACTGGGACGCATACCAATGTCATGAGTATTGTCAATAACTTGTCGTCTTTGTCCAATTTTTTTGAGTTGCTTAACACATACGTCTCCTTCGAGAGAGTACTGAGACCTGTGATTCCTTCTGTTTTTATATTAAAAAGCACATGCACTTGTCCCTCACCAACTATATTTGAATTGAAATAACGGGTCGAGGAAACCCAAATATCGCTAATCAAGGAACCCCGGTCCGTATGTTCGGGGATTATCCCGTGTCTTACTCAAGATGAAATCGCAGGAACAACCTGCTCCCGGACAATCATTTTCCGTCCCCATCCGAGAAGACTATCATGCACTCCAGCACTTGCTCGAAACCTATAGAGGAGGCGAAATTCATGCCCAACGTGAATGGCACACAGCCTGACCGAAAAGACGTATTGCAAATTCTTAGAACAACCAGAAAGCCTTCCGGACCACGACCTCGCTATTAAAACTGCAAGTAGCTAGTAACAGGGGACATGGTGAATGATTGCACTCGGGATGTTTGCACACAGAGCGTTCTGAAACTATTGTGCCAACTCTCGCATATCGTCACTCAAACTGTGAAGCTAGCATGAATCTGCTAATGTTGGACAGATTGTCTCACTCGGTTCTGGATGTCAAATACTCGCCTAATTGCCATGCAAACTTTATCACAGCGCGGGAGACAACGGGTCAAGATATCCATATCACATATGCGTGTGCTGCATACTGCTCAACAACTCAATAATGAGCCTCTCACCTGAGGTTTTCTACATCCTCCTCAGCAGTAAAACCCTATCAAAATTAATTTCGTCAAACAAATACCGTTAACATGACACGACCAATGCGCTTTCTTATCAGCGTTGCTGCATGTTCCGGCAAGTTCCACGACTATATTCCGAGTTTTTACACCGACGTTCATTTAATAGAAACAGTATGCAATTCATAGAAAACAGGGGAAGGTTTAAAGGTGACCCACATCATGATTCGATAACAGAGACTTGGTACCAGTGTTTGCCCCTCTTCTTCTCTCTGACCCTTTCCCTTCTGTTCGCCCCCCCTCTGTCCCCGATATTTTTGCGAAGGAGCTTGTCGAACAGCCGGTCCCGAACCTATCCCATTTGTATTTATACTGGGAGAAGCGTCGAATTTTACTGGTCGGAGCTATGTTCCAGATTAGCTCCGACCAGTAAAATTCTTCGGCTACACTAACCCTAATCCATAACCCAATCCCTAACCCTAACGAAGAATGTAATTGCTACAATACATACCACTTGCCATCAGGAAATACCTTTCGGAGCATTGCGCCATCAGTTGGAAATGTTGTTCAAGAAATTTCCTTTCGAACTCTGGTGATATTTAGCGATTATTTTTTTTATATTATATTCTATACTGTTTTAAAAGATTAATCCAAGGACTCGTCGGTATATATACTGGTTGTCAACAAGTATTTTCTCAATACGATGTCATCGAACGTTAGTCGATGATTCTGTCACATTGATTGTGTGTGTACATGTCCGCGTACATGTGACGCTTTGTGACATATATCTATAAGCGTATGAAAATAAATGTAGTTTCGAAAAATGTAGAATAGTTTTGGCCAGCTCTGCATCATCTATTATCTGCTGGTTTGGAAATATGCTACATCCTTTACCCGACCATACTGTTATTAACATGTTCCATTCTTTCTCGAATCTCTCACATGCCCCTGCTGCAAATATATATCGTAAAACACAACGACGCCCCAGTTCAAGAGTAATGTACTGGTACCTTACTTACCGAGAAGGATGAGTGTGGATAGGGGGCGCTGTATCCACCAAATCCACACACACACATCAGAAAAAACAGCACATTATAGCCATCATGAGGATCAGGAAAACACCAACAACTGCGCCGACAGCGATGCCTATAATGGCGCCACTGCTTAGCCCGTCGTTAGAGTCACCAGTGTTACCAGTATCACCAGAACCGCCACTGTTGTCCGGAATAACTTGACTATCCACCCCCTGAAAGAGAATATCCCCCTATTAGATCACTGAACGGACACCACGCGCGACCGGTATAAATTAGCAAGAAACCCCGTTGACAGTAAAATTGGAGAAAAGTCCTTTCCGTTTGTGTAACTAGTGTGTGCTTGCGCGAGCGTGAATTCGTTTTTTCCATTTGGGGACTGAACTTGGGAGTTTGATAGTACGAGGGAGTGGGAAAGTTTGCCATACAAGGAACTGGTCAATAACACAAAGTAGCAATGAGCTTCTCGGTCAGAGCATAAACCAACATGAGTATATGTGCGTGTGTATGTATTAGCGTGTGCGACATGGAATAGCTGTTCAATATTATTAATTTTCCTTCTCCCGCGGGATTGCATCGAGATAGCGGTGCTCGGAGTGCTTCCGAGAAATCTGCCTGTTTTGCATTTTTCGCAGGTTGTCAAAAATAATCAATAATCGTTTATCACTGGAGTAGGGTTGGAGCGAATAGAATGAAGCATCTTGTCGGGAGTGTACCTGAAACGCTTTTTACTTCTGAATGGAAATCGACTTCAGTTTGAAGCTCCGCGACTGAGCTTATCGAATAACTATCATTATTATGCAGCGTCCATTCAACAGAGGTACGGAAGTAACCCAATGATCAAGAATATTGCCGTCAATGCTGCATTACGTGAAAATTGCAGAATCAAATGCTGCATTGCATGAAATCACAGATTTCAAAGGTAAGAGATTAAAGTGATAGCAACAAATAGTTGAGAGAGCGCCTCAAATGTGGAACTGAGCTGTTGTAACCCAAAATTCCTCTCGCAGCTGTGCTCAATGATTCTCCGGCATAATTCCTCTCAAATTGACCCACCAATAGTAGCAATCATAACAAATGTTTTTTGTGTGTTTCATATCAATGTACTATGACCACTTGATCATTGATTGAGATTACTAGATGACTAGAGTTTGGAGCACATGCTAACACTCAATCGGCGTTTTTTCTTGGAATAAGTAAACGTGAGAGGGAAGTTTCCTGGCAAAATTCGTACCATTTTGAATCCTTGTAGAATTCTATACTAAGCAATAGAGAGTTAACGAATCAGGAAAACTGCCGTTTTAATAGCGATCGAAATTCATGCGTATATCTCAATTTTACAATTTGTAGCAAAGCCCCCACTAACTTGAACCGGTTAGAAATAATAGTTGATCTCTCGTCATGTCAGGATTGTATCAGAGTTTTGCCGCGTAAATGGAAAATTTTCCTCTGCAGGTGAACGGCATTGACTCACAACAATGCTCACATTTTAAACGTCCTCTTCCGAAGAGATATCCGTTCATTCATCCATTCAGACCGTGTTAACATAAAAAAGACAGTTAAACAGTAATGACAACCTCAATTAACTTACTATTGGCAGGGATCGTCACTTCTATAAAGTTCCCGTTGGAAACTACCGATGCACCAGGTGTGACCGACCGGAATTCGATAATTATAGTCATCTCGTCCTCTGTATCCCATCACTGAGTACTGTGATACTGACCAAAGCAGTCGTTCCCCCCCCTCACGGATCACAGCGTCGGGTAACTCCTGAAGTTGGAAACTATCGCCTTGAGTCCGAGTGAACAGATCTGAAATGTGTTGGCACAGCCGTCAGAACCATGGACATATTGAAACGCTTATTAACGTAGAATTACCATTGTTGTCAGGCCTCCATAGAGAAAGTACACAACTGGTATTCGAATCATGCCATCTAAAATATCAATATCAAATTTATATAGTATTATAGTACAGTAAAGCTGCTACAAACGAATGCACAATAACTGGTATACTGTTGACACTGGTACCGTGCTCTGCCTTTGTTTTTATTCTGAGCTACTTAAATGACTGGTTTCTTCAATCGTACACAACTTCATAGCCTATTACCGAATAAGAAAATAGCTGAATTGTATGATAGGTGTTATATCCTTCTGCAGTGAGCTTTAGTGATGAGACTTGGGTGCCAACATGGTATTTCCAACACCCCCAAAAGCATATTGGAATTCAAATGCTGTTTACGTGGGTCATTAGACAATGGTATGGTGAAGACGGCACCTATAAGGCTGGGATTCCATTGTTGCGTATGCGTGTCCGGGCTACACAGCTGAATGTGCAAATCTCATATTTACGAAAACGAACGTTAGTTTCAGTGAGAAAAACACTGAGGAGCTCTGTTTATCGAAAGAACCAACCACTGCAGCAGCCCATGTATTTTGTCGTGCTTTTCAAGGAATATATCGCATAGAATTCATTCGCGGGGATACTCATCCGTATACGGATTGGTACAAGTGCTTATTCCGTCTATTCAGTGTTGGCTTGTCTTCATTTATCACCTCTTGCCTCTTGGAACCAATAGCCATCTAACTAAATAGGACATATTCATATTCAGTCACTGCCGGCCCCCGCCGGTTTTCACGTAAATGGGCGATTTTTTCACATGCGTACCGACCCCGCCATACGCATCTATGGAATCCTAGCCTAACACATCATGTTGATGCTTTAGTAGCCGCACGATATGTGGTCAGCCACACTGCGGCGTAAAATGGACTATAGGGAGTGTGTGCGTGAATGAATAACGAACGACAGGTGTTGAGTGTGAATGTAGTGAACGAATAAATTTACTGGTGAGTTGGCAGAATTTCAGATGGAGAGATATTCGAGCCATTGAAGACTGGGGGAGTGAGGATGAATTCTCATGTGATGGGAATAGCTGGATGAGTGAATGATTTGCTAGCTATCGTAAATTATGACGCATTGCTTGTGTGATTGAATGACTAAGTGATTGAATGAGTGTAGATCGCTTACCTACAGCGATCTCTGAAGGAGCGGCTCTGTTGGCAGGTAGCCCCACCTGGATCATTTCTCCTTCAGGGGCCCTAAAACTCCGTACTGGTATCGATATATAACTGCGGCGAAGAATGAAAATTCGTCATTTATAAAACACTGCAAAATTGTAACTGCAGTACTAGCAAACTTCACCAATAATAAAGGTGAGACGACGACGCTTTAACAGCCATCTGCAGAGTTCTCTACCATGTATTTTAGGTATGTGACTAATCAAAAAGTCCCAGTTCCAATTTCAGAGTCACCCTCGACTTGCTCGGGCTATCAATCTCGAGTAGATGCACCGTTAACCTCCTATGCCAACCACCCATTCAAAAGCAGTTTGCCATTCCCTGATAGCGTTTTTGATATATTTTGTTCTGAAAAGGCAAAGTCCAGCCTAATTATAACTCGTTTTGGTGTTATAATATTGAAGAGAATGAAAAATCATTCGAATATCACATTGTTCCGGTTTATAGCATGTTCGGTTGGCTCAAATTTCATATAATTTGGTGATTTGGGCAAACTGGCAACCTTTTATGATGTCATATCTACCCGTTAATAGGGAAAGTACGACATTTTTTTCAAATGTTTTCAATGTTGCCAATTTGCAAAATTGCCAAATTAGCAGTAATAAATTTAATATTCTTTGAAAATTCGTAACTTTAATAACCGAACCTGCTATGAACATAAAACAAAGTTTGATTGGCATGATTTTAAATACACAATCATAGACATTTCAATATATTTTGGCTGGACTTATCCTTCAATGGAAAATGATCGAACATACACAAGGTGATAAAAAGAACAGTGTAACCTTGCGTAATCCGTTTTTGATCGGGTAAGAACCATAACCACGGAATGTGACTTACTTGATGTTTTTTTTTTTTTTTTTTTTTTCTGGTCATGAGATCTAGCAAGTATTTGATCTTAAACAACAAACGTACCAATCTGGGAACTGTACAGATCCGAATCCTCCCCAAATACAGGAATTGAGATCAGGCTTCGTTGGTGGTGCGAAATGTCGTAGAGCTGGGGGTAATTACTGAGTAGCGGCAAATGTTATTTTTCTGCTTCTCGTTGTTCTGTCCCTAATGCTTTCCGATGATGTTGTCGAGACTGTATAAGCCGAGACCGTCACCGGCCTCAAATGTTTGGTGTCCACACTGTAAGTATGGGAGTTCGGTCTTGAATTCGAGTTGTGAAGGGTCTTCATCCGCAAGTTACAGTCCGCGGGGCAACCTGATACTGTTCAATGTCTGCATCCGCGAAGGACCTATTTCAGTGCTCAAAGCTTCATCTTGGGTGAAGTTCATGCCACTGGCTAGGCCTAGTTACATTTATGTTTGCCATAGGGTTATTAAATTTTAAATAAATCCAATTAATTACCCCAATTAGTCTTCAGCCTTTCCCATTGAGCTCTCGTGAGAGAGATTTGTTTACATTACTACTACTCCCTATCAATCCCTGCATAGCATGCAGCAGCTAGAGGGGAGACTGTTTATTATCTGTCACGCCCTGAGGTGGAATGAAAAGAGGCAATGGGGGGGGGGGGAGACTTCAGGCAGGTCTGTTGGAAGATCTGTCATCACCTTCTCATGTGTAGATGCTGGCTGGACCTACATCAATGGTGTAATGAATTGAGGCAATGAGGGACTCACAAGCTGTTCAAGTGTGTTTCAACTGTTTACTGCTACAGGCCTAGGAATGAGTTGTGCTGGGTACACATAAAGTTGTGCTGGGTATACATAATAGAAAATACAGGCCTAAGGAATAGGTTGTGCTGGGCACTTAAAGCTTAAGTTGTGACATTGTCCCGCCTGACTAAAACTGGGCCTGGTTGCTTCTGATTCGTTCAGAATAAAAGAGGTTACGGTACTGTTCCCGCTTGGCGCGTCACTTTATGGAACACCAAAAGGGAAACGTTTAGGAAATATAAGGTTCCCTGTCGAATAACGTTGATTGTGGATGGGACTTAGTTCATCGGTTTATTAACGAATTATTATTTGTTATGAATCGATTTGCGGAATAGAGTGAACTAAATAATAATAATAAAAATAACAGAACACTGATTAGCCTTTTGAGTCAAACAAAGTTGTATTGGTGTTTATTGACAGTTCTTCGAACTAGAGGGCATTGTGAAGTAATTGATAACAGAAGCCTACATATTAAGTTCATATTTTCATATGCGATAGTTTCTCTCACCTCAACTTCGAACTTTTATAGATCTGACTAGGCCTATAACGCACTCACGAGACTTCTATTCATGGGGATAAACCTACTGAATTGGGTAGAAAAAAAAATGGTGTTTGAAAGGTGGTCCTCGCCGTCGAGTGATCAGCACTCACTTTAAGAGCGACAGTTCACTCCATTCGAAGTAATCTAACCTATAAAAGCGATATATTAGAGATGTCAGGGCGCAGAAGAGTTTCGAGGGTACATTTTCCCTGGAGGAGGAGAAGGCGAGCATGAGTTACTCCATGAACATGGAATGGTTTTGTTAGTCCCGGTTTGATCGATTTTAGATAATTTCTCATTCGCAATTTTTACGACCTTCACAAGGTACAATGGTCCCGGGAGAATGGAGAAAATCAGATTTTTTTCCTGAGTGGAGAAATTCGGCCAGGTGATTGGGCTGTTGGGGCGGATCCAAATTGACATAAGGACCCTTTTTTAATCGAACCAAAGCCTCCCGTCTGTGAGACACTACGGTACCTAACTACGCAAGACACTCGACCCACTATGTTATCTAACTAAATGTTGTCATTATGCCGTTTGTGTCCGGTCCTCTCTAGAGAGTGAAATTCGATTTCTGGTCATCATAAAAAATAAAATCCTGAGAGGCCTTATGTACCACCGACTTTACGTCGTCAGAATCCGGCATTCCAAATATCATATACTTTCTGGCATAGCTGATCCAGGCAACAGGTCGGCCGCAGCCGGTTGTGAAGGATGACTAATGCGCGCATAGAATACGTTTCCGAAGTTCGATGAGTAGCCTCGGAAAGTAAACTCGCACAGCAGAAAAGTACCAGTATGAACGTGCGAGTCAGTTCCCCCGCCCTACTCGCCGAGTATGTGCGGCGCAGACGTATGAAATTGGCTTGATACAATCCAATGATAACACGGTTCGGACATAATTGGCGTTTCGGTCGGAATTATCTACCCACCGTCTGCATAGAATAATATTCAGGTGTGAGGTGTACTTTCATGTCTCATTTTGTTACAAAATTCGGTTTTAGCCAAAGGGAAAAACCTAGAGGTCACAAGGAATCATTCGGCAACGTTTATTCCACATTTTTCTTCCAATCCAAAACCACCCTAAAAAAGATATAATAGCTACAATACAGTACCACTAGCCAATCAGGAAATATCAGTGGGCAATAGTTGACCTGAATGAATAAAGCTTGTTCCGTAATACGTGCATGATCCCATCTATCATCAGGTGCAAGCATGCATGCTCTATGCGAACAGACTGGTCTTTATTTCCCACACATCTTACTTGTAGAAGCAACATCCCACCTTCCATCACTTGCCTTGTCTCGTCCTCCGCCTACTTTCAAAGATAATAACGAGCTCCCTACAACCTGTTTACGCTATATAAGTAAACTCACCATCTGCCATGGGAAACTTGAAAGTGGTCTGGTCCTTATCTGTGTCGATGACGGGAGCGTCGGTGGCGTCCGATATTCTCACCGTGAATGAGTGTTCGCTGCATCATTGGGTGGATGATCGTAAGCGGGACTGAAACACTACCGGAAAAATTCGCGGCGAAGTAAGCATGGTTGCGAGGTGGATTAGGTAAATGGCCTCACCCCCATAGACAAGAGCTGCACAAATATGGGGAGAGTGAATACACACGTGTTATCTGTAGAGATATGATGAACGGACAGACGGTTAGGAAGTGCAAGGATGGGGAGAGGTATTGATACAGCGAGATTGAACAAATGATTCGTTGACAAGTACTGGAGAAACAAGTATGGGGTGGGGTCTTAAGGTTAAGAACACAAACTTGATAAAGCGCACAATACTGCGAAAGCACACTTAACGGTCCTGCACAAAGAAGTTAATCGAACGATTTCATGAATAAACAGATCTTCAACGCAGACTTGATGATTCACCAGTGCTCAGCCTCCTAATATCATGCGAGCATGAAGCATTCCAACTTTGGGCCGGCCACGCTGAAGGAACGGTGGGCGAACTTGCGACCAGTTGTAGAAACTTCTAGAAGTATGCCTTTGTGGGACGGTTAGCGATTTTGGCGGATTTTATAGACCAACAGACTCTTTGGGTGCAGGAGCCACACCACGATGGCACTTAAAACAAGTAACACAATGTTGTATTCGGCACGGGCTCTGACAGGCAAGATAGGCAGATCCTGTAAGGCGTCTTTGGATTTGTCTTATCTTCAAAGTATTGCATTCATTCCTTCGTAGCCAACAATGAATAATATACCATCAATGCGCAAGTGACCTGACCCCCCCCCCCCCCCCTCCACCTTACGCCTCTCCTCCTTATCGCAACATATGTACCTTTCCGTCTTGCGCCATGGATGGTAATACTCACTAATGGTGACGTCAAGATGAAACCGTCGGCTGATTTCAACCGCGAAGTTCGCTTCAGTAGATGAAGTGCGACAGTAGACTTGGCATACTCGCGGAAAGCCTTGCCTGGAAAGACACAAACGCCAATGTGGTTATAGGTTAGCGAGAAACGTCTACATTTCCGGCAGGAACTGGAGAAACTGCATTGGTTTGTGGATACCCGGGGGAAAGACTGATGAGTGGATGTTGCGCGAGTGTTGCGGCTGACGGATATCGAACTTCGCCTGTAATCTGCAACAACCCCCCCCCCCCCTCCCTCTCCCCTTCCTTCCAAAAATGCAAACCACTTCGCCCTGTTTATATTTGGAGATCTTTCAGCAAACAAGCACCGCAGCCTTTCTGGAGCAGCCTGCCTTGTGTCCATAATCGAGTAGTATCAGTGAATACTGAGCGTATTTCGGAAAGAGAGGCGCAACGTACATACAGGTTATTATTAGTATTAGAAAATTAGTCAACACAAACAGGAAACCTTGCCTACACTAGACCAACCTTGTACTTGAGTAGCAAACTAGTTTCGGCTGAGATTTGAGGTCTCTACTCTGGGGATAACTAAGACCTGGTTAACACGTCATCACAGTCAGTAGGGTAAATTTGTCCACATACCCTGTACAATACACAACATTGGTTTTGGCGCCAGCTCTTCGGCTGTTCTGGCTGAGAGTGACATGACCAAACTGTCGTACTCTGCTATAGACGCAGAATCAATGCATGCTTGCTTTGTGGAAAACATATGTGGTGAGTTCTCTCACTCCAAACTTCACAATGATACACGCAAGCTAGAAACGAAATAGTGGAGTGAAAATATCTCGCCTCTAATCAGTTCATGAGACTACAAAATAGAACTAGGTTGTTCGAGCATATAGAAAATAGTTTTTGCCTGGGTTCAATCCCATATACTCCAAAATAAACTTTTACAGGGCTCCTGCATAACTGACGCGATCGCTGTTGTTCTTCTCCAGGCGAATGAAGTAATGGGCTAGCGCATTAGAAGTTGGGGGTGTGGAGCAATATATGATCATCAGTTCTGTAGGGTGTCTTTTCTCTAGCAAGTTTGGTGAAACCTAATGTTGATAATGACACATTTGCAAATTGCCTAATATTCTATCTTCTGTCAATGTAAACACGTTTAGGGTAAAATGCGGTTGTGTTGCTGCTTATTGAAAATAAATTCCACAAGGTTTCGCTATCTATGAGTATTTTTTTTTCGACCAATGATCTGTGAACGTCAATAACTAACAAAAAAAATTGTAATGTCAAATGTTCCACCACTAATCATACAGTCATGTAGTCCAGATAAATGTCCGGCAGGTTGGTATTGAGATGAGGTTCTTATTCCCCAATAGGGCCATTGTCAATGTGAAACGAGCGTCACTAAGGCTATCCGCTTACAAGATACATAGACTAAAGTTAATTTCGAGAAGTCTCAGATGATATCGAGGCATTTCACGTCCTCATCCGAAAGGAATATCAGTAACCTCCCGGGCATGACACTTTCTTGGAACCGGGAGTCAAGTCAACGCAGCTGAAAGACGAGATTTATTGCAAATATCCCGTAACACACCCAGTAACCCCAGAAAATCACTGCATACAGCGGAACTATGAAGTGAAGACCAATACCTCGCCCATCTCAACAGCAAGTCAGCCACCTAGGGAAAACGTCCGGTGACTGCTGAATTTCGATCCCGGAATATTTGCCGGTAAAGTGTCATGATACCACTCTACCGTTCTTCCGCCTCCACTAGGCACAGGGGACAAATTCTCACATTGAGCTGCCGAAGCCCGGAAAGAAGATTAACTAGACATTTATGTGACCACTTCATGCAGGGTGAAAACGCGCAACTCCACCGAAACGCGGACTCTCCTACAGGAGCTATTGTTACGCAGTTGTCTGTAAATGCGAACCCTCTTGGCACGAGTCGAAATCATCTCGCTTCGACTTTGTTATCTGTAATGTCCGGGGGGGGGGGGGGGATCACAAGGTTTGTTCACATTTAGGGTATAGTTGTGTCGGTGTGTACCCAACCTACCCATTCAGCCGTGCTTTTTGACCACCTTCGGAAATGTCCCCCTCGCCCAGGTGGTCCTTAGGACCATCCTTGTAATCGAGCAAATCCCTAGGACTATAGGATGAATTTGCTCGATTATTTCTGGAATGTTACACGTGTTTGGTGTTCTATATTGCACTCTAATACAACCACAGCCACCTGGAAATGCTATAAAAAAAAAACGTCCCCCAACGAAGGAGTGAAAATCCCTAACATTTCCCCAAATAATTGGGTAAGATTTCGGGGGAAGAGAAGTCGACAGTGGGGAAATTGCACTTTACAGATCGCAAAGCAGCAGCCAGACATTAACTTAGACCAAGACGATTTGCTCAGTACAATAGTAGCCCGCATATTTCTCAAATATAGTTTCTAGAGAGTTTGCTAACTTAACGCTTCTCAGAACTCTGACTATTGCCCTGGCTTACCGATCTCTGGCTTCACAGCAGCGTACTGGAAATGGAATCCGATCACAGCTCCTGTGCCTCCCGTTCATACGTTGGGTCGTGGGCTACTATGGTCACTGGAGCGGTGACTGTAGCCTCGTTTATTGGGGTGAACCCCAGGTCGAGCGACATGCTCTGCGGTGGTTTGTGAAAAGAACAAATTTTCCACGAGACTGACGGTACACACAGCACAGTAGTGATACTACATCTACATACTACATCCGTACATACGTACATACGTACGGAAGATGCTTGAGTTAGTTCTCACTATTCAATATCGGGTATTTTTCCTCCAATTCCACTCTAGATATCACATGCTGATTATTTTAACCCGAAATGTATGAGGGTTACGCCTGAAGAAAAAATTACTTTCGTTGACGAAGAAAATCCTGGGCAGTTTTGCTTGTACGTATACCCGCAACCGCAGTTTCCTGGACTATTCGTAGTCTTTTATTTCACCCAAGATCGAATAATTCGTGGATTATTTTAATGGTATTATATGCTAAAGTTGATCATTGAGGCGTCAATATTTAAACTAGTGTTATTACGTACGCCTCCGATCATGGTGAAGGAGTGATATAAAACATAAATTTGATAGGTTACTGTAAAATAAGACTTCATCACCTACATAAACATCGCACGATGAGACGAAGAAGGGAAGTTACCATAGTCAACTGTGTTTACCAATGGCAATAGCTGCCTATGACGAACCAGCAGCTGAATATAAGGTGACATAACAATTAACTTCAATATCCTATATGGTCGCAGGTGAGAAGGACGTGGTGTGTTGATAGTGTAAGAGAGGTTTCGACGATTCAAATCGAGGAATGCGCCAAACATCACTAAGTTCCGCAGCGTTAGACATTGGTTCAGTCCGCCGAGAGTCACATCGAACACAATCACCGAGCTCCCCGTCATATAGTACATGGCGAAGGCCACCATGTGAGAAAAACATGTGAATCATAACGTACATGACAACTGATACTAGTCCAGAGCTAGTTAAATAATTTTTAAATCAGGTGTAAATCAGTTACCCAGGCAGTTACCCAGTTAAGACCAGCTGTATTCACTCCAGGCCAGTCACGTCGGGTTTGTACTGACTGTACGGTTACTTGCAAAGCATTTGTCCTAGATATACTTCTCGATTAAATCACAGAAGTTTCCTACCCAAACCAAACGCATGTGAACGCCCTCCAAATACCCATTATGATCACGATAAATATGTGCATGTTTCCCCTAGAATCAGTGGCAGTTGTATTCGAGACAGAGAGGAAGCACAGAAAATCGTCGTTGTGACTTGTATAAATAACAAAAAGTTGCGAGTATGCAAGATTAAGGTCCATCCTCCAAATAAACCATGATAGAGACAAGTTCTCAACACATTTGTTTTGGCACACTAAATTTCAGCTCCAAAATAATGAGTAATTTTCTTTAAGAAAAGTGTTTGGAAGCCTGGCTCGTTTTGAAGCTATAGGGTACGCTGATGGTAAGTTGAGTCGAGATTAGGCCTAGCGGAATAGAAGACGGGGTTAGGTATTGATGTTATGTGTAAGATATCAAAAAATTATAGGCAGAGTAGGGCTAGAGGTTATTCAAATGAAGTGGGTACGGAACTACAACGCCCCCACTGCCTTTAATCAACCGAAGCCAACCAAAAACTAGCCAATGCGAAAGTACGGACGTTACGTGCAGAACGAGTGGCAATGAGGAGCATGTTGTGTGTATCTCTACCAAAACACCGGATGGGTGCATGTGGCCTAATTACACCGGGTGGTTAAATTCTAACAACATTTTCAAGAGTGCGCCGTTAGAAATCCAACTTATCACTGCTATCATTTGATCGTGTAGGAGAGACGCTGGGGTGCAATTCCATAACTTTGGTTGATAATCAGTGACACAATCCCGTTATGTCTTCCACATACTGGTTCTCGGAATACATGCAGGTTATTTAGGATAGGAGACAGTGGTCAGTTTATTGCATACTGGACACCCCTTGTTTGGGTAATATTATAAAAGCATTATACTATAGTAACTGTTTATAGACAGTATACGTGATACGATACAATAGCATGGGGTCATCACTGAGCACATATCAGAAAAGTACTGCCTCACGTGCAGTTCTGAAGGTCCTAGCTTGGGACTGGAGGTTCAGGCAGTCTGTTGATCACCCTAGTCTGATGGTTCTGTTTCGCATACCGACTAAGAGACAACGGAAAAAATAATGACATACCGTCGTCTGATAAACTCTGGTCCGGAGTTTTCACACGAACTCTGTTAAATTTTCCTTATATCCATCCTACCATTGCTGTCAACTCCATATCTAGAACGGATATCTAGATTTCCGGATATGATCCAAAATGCTAATCCTCCTCGACGAACAGTGACATTGACAGGAAGAAGAATGTTTCCAAAGAAGAAACTAAATTTCGGTCTGCGGACACTCGAGTGTGATGTTCCAGCTCAATATCAATTGGTACAAAGACTTACCTTCCGATATTGATTCAAGAGAAAACGTCAAGACGCGTTTTGTGGAATCAATGTCGAATATAGAATGCGACATGGGGAGCATCACTGTGAACTGCTCTGTGGTCATCGTGTCCATAGACGTTACTGTAATGGTATGCATGCTGCGGAGTGGGGCGGGGTACCGCCGTCTATCATTACCTCTGACTGGGTAGTAAACATGATATCTGTAGAGGCTAAAGTCAACTCTGCAATGAGGAAAAAAAAAGTATATAAAACTATCTTGCCGGTGTATCTGCTATATTGTAGGAGTCCCAGTAAATAGTAATACAAACAATTGCGGTATGGATAAAGGTCGTGAGGTAATGCCTTTCCTATACAGACTGTCCCAACTGTGAACGGTTTCTGAAAGGGTCATGTATACCCCCTATCTTATAATACGATATTTTGGATTTATTAGTCCAAACCCCATCATCATGCAACATTCCAAGGCAGATTTATAGACCTTTAACAATTCAGATACCGAGTTCTATGAATATTGCGCAAATTACGACAGAAGACAGGCACTCTAGTATGACGGAGGCGAATCCACTCATACGACACATACACTGGAGGGAAATGTTTTTTTTTAGAGACCGGAAGAAGATATAGGGTAGCCAAGTGCCGAGTAGGATGCACATTGGCCATCCACAGGTTAGGCTGTTAATCAGGACATTTGAGCAAAAAAAATGTTGTATTTTCCCAGAGAAATAAATGGAGAGGGTACGTAGCGAGATGTACACTGGTCGTCTGCAGTAATGTCTGTTAATGTAGACTTCAGACGAAGATATAGCATAACCCTTTTCATATTGGATTTTCCGTTAGAAGTGACGAATTTATCATATTATTGGAATTAGCTGAAGTAGTAAGTATTCTGTATCACAGATTGGAAAGAGTACCTCGGCTGTGTTTATTTTAAAAGCTATTGGTTAGGACCTAAGTTCCGAGATGTGGGTCCCACATATAAGGCTTTGTATATAATTACTATTATCGCTGCATGAGCCTCTGATCACTCGAAAATCACTGAAGGCCAAAGGACATGCCACAGACAGCCAAGTCACAATCCATTTTGGATTCTCGAAATGACACCCGATTGCTCAGCGCAAGAAACAGAGCTCTGATGCTTTCATTTGCTTCCATACAGCACGATTCAGCAGCACCGGTCGTCGGAGTTCCCGTTCACTTTTGACAGGTGCCTCTCTCCACTTGAGATATCCGATGATATTTTCAGGTTCCCGGGACAAACTCCCCACTTGGACAATTCCCCCTGGACAATTCCCACCCAAACGTGGCCCTAACTCTAGACCCTAACCCTAATTCTGAACAAGAAACATTCCAAAAACAGCGGGGGGGGGGGGGGGGGAATTGTCCGGGTGGGAATTGTCCGATCACGAGTTTTTCTGGGATACTCTTGGTTGGGCTAGAAAGTGGGGACAAGAAATTATCGAATGTGAAACACAGAGCGCGGATGAGATCCTTCGGTTCATGGACAATCATCCAGTTTCCATCGATCAACAGTGAGCCGTTATGGTATTAGCAAGTCAAACGTCTGATCAGGACAATACGATTCAGACTTTTTGAGCCATGAATGTCTCAAGTCTTCATGATGATAAATTTTGATTCCCCATTCTTTTCTATGTCTCTCTTAGTGTTTGGTCCCCAACACTTAGGGAGTCATTTTTATTTGACTCATTTGAGTCCTTCAGCAGGGGTCACAAGTCCCACTTTTTAACATTATCTCATTTATAACTTTTATCACTGTTTTGTATGTTTTTTGTTATATGTTCTGGGTGCCCAGGCCTACGGCTATAGGTATTAAGTTACCTTTTGTTCACCCTGATCCTGTTTATTGTTGTTGTTTGAATGTCATATTATTATTTTGCATGGATTAAATAAATGATGAAAAGAAATGAAATGAATGACACGATACGGTCAGTACACAACCAGCCTAATCTGTAGATATAGTATAGCGAGCCTAACTTTGTATTCTTCGTCAAACTTGTGCTCTACTCATTTCTCAATTTATTAATCTTCAACCGCATAGACCGAGAAACGAATTGAGGTCGTAGCTAAAGGGAAGCCAATATTTCTCTGACCACGACAGGTGAGGACATACACCCGTGATGATTACGATTACCAGAGGTGTGACAAGCACACTTGTCAAGTCAAGACAAGTCGCAAGTCAGCTGGTGCAAGTTCAGTCAGTCACAAGTCAATTGGAAAAATTCAAGCCAGTTCAGTCGGCAGTCATCTGATGCAGTCCAAGTCAAGTCACAAGTCAGTGAAGTCTCGGAGGGGCATGGTATAGGTCACCTGTACATCACGGTATGGTGTGACGATAAAGATCAGGAAGTGCACAACTGTGTGGGTTGACAAAGTTGCCAATGCCTAGATTAATGATAATTAATGATAAGCTCAAGCGCTTTTGAGTGTGACGGTATCACAGCAAATGTGCTAGATCTGAAAAAACGAGTCCTGATTGCGGATTAATACCAACGATGCATTGAACCCATAAAGCTGAAAATATTATTCGCATAATTAACAGTCTCAAAATTGAGGGTCAAGAATAGATCGGATATTTTTTCTGTTTTGGATTGTTGGGTGTACTGCCGGCTCTCATTGAAAGATGCAAATATGTGCACTTTGAATGAAGTGCTTTAAATTGCCATCTATGGATTTACTTTGCTTAGTTGGTTGCCCGTTCCAACAGGGTGTGGCTGCTCATTGAAGCCCACATTGCAATTGAAAGCGGTGCCAGTATGGTTATGAGTAGAGCTCTATGGTATGTTGACTCTAGAAGCGTTCTGAAACTCTGAAAAATAATGTATTACTAACAGTGATTTCAGTGAGATAATAAAGTTTCTTTACGACATTCAACTTGAAGAAATAGAAACATGGAGCTTGAATATGAACTCCTAAAATAAAGGTACATTCTTGTTGATTGAATTCTGGTGTGTTCCTATTTGAAACCCTTACAAGTAAACATCTATAGTAACTCATGACAGATCCTAATTTCAGATGTCACTTCCATATACCGTACCGGGGCAATGTATTCCATCAAGGCCCGCTGCTGCACTCTTCCTGGTAAATAATGAGAAGCTTGCATGTCAAATTTAGAGACCGTTTGTCTGCCTTTCAGTCAACTCGACAGCACCACAGTTGTGGGGCACCTGATTATTTGACCATGACCATACCTCAGGAAGCATTCTATAATGTTCCCATCCTAAGAATACGACAGGCCTTCTGACGGAGGAGAGGCCTGATGCTCCACCACAGTGACAGCCTTTGGTTTGCCAAAATTGGGTTTATTCAGGGATTGTCAAGCTTTTACCACTAATAACATCAAAATTTCAAGTCAGAATGCGGAAATGGTCATAATTAGCAAAACCCTGTTATGTGATCAGGTGAATTTAATCAGCAAGGAACAGGCAATTTAATATATTAATTCAGGATTACCAAATCGGGGGTGTACCATGCTGTTGATCTAAGGCCATATTCGAATTAGGGAGAAAGTCCGGAAACCTAGGGAGTTGGGTATAGTGAATGACATCCCAGTTGCCTTTAGCTATCACCTTCAGGCTCTCACTTCATTCAACACACTACACTATGGTGTAATATACTTGTACTCTTGTAGGACAACAAAAAACCCATTAACAGTCACTTGTTCTTGAAAACTAAAATCTAACAAGCCTAGTCCTCCATATGCAAAATTCAGAAAAAATAATATGGTCCGCCTCCTTAACCCATTCGTCACACCGAGCTGATATTTGGAACTATATTAATGCTGCAAAGATGTCATTGCCACGCCAGCTGTTTTAGAAAGGGATTTCGAATTTGGATATTTTGTGACACATCAAACAAATACAGACAATTTTGGGTGGCACCCCATCTGTAGCTGGATCGAATTCTCGACATTTGTACCTTGCTATATCCGAGCCATACTACCTCGAGCTATCATGCAGACTGACCGACGTTCTCTGCTCACAAATCGGTACGGTGCGTGGAACATGCTAAGGGCAAGGCCTTATTTGTGTTGTACGATACGCGCACCGCGCTGACCGGGGACGACGTACGTATCACGGTATTCCAAAAATTGTGTCTGCCGTGTCGCCATCTTTGCCGACGGATTACTTGCAAATTCTGGTGATTCTGTCCCGGTGAAAATCGTTAACATTTTTGGCTGCTGACATGCGATGACGACGAACAAGTCCATTATTTGCAAAAAGCATCTCAATCCAAGTCACCACTCAGACTGTTGCAAGTCCAAGTCAAGTCACAAGTCGAGACGGTTTCAAGTCCATGTCAAGTCACAAGTTAATTACGTTAATCGCAAGACAAGTCGCAAGTCACGAAAATCGGGACTCGAGTCGGACCCGAGTCTAAGTCACTTTACTCGAGTCCCCACCTCTGCGCATTACTCAGCATAGCAACCGTGTAATTCCTACAGTTTTAAACTTTTATAACACTTACCCACAGTGTGTCGTTCCGGTGGCATCGTCCGGTCGCATAGGGCAGGCTATACGGACTTCCACAGTAACCATGGTGGTCGCACTTTTAGACAGTATCACCTCTCTACTACCTGCTTCCACAAAGGGAACCTACCGAAGGGGCACCTAATAAAGGATGAGGTAACGGACAAGAAAACAAGGATTGTTAACTGCGACGTAGTCATCATCATAACCGGAAAATTGGTGGCTATACAACCGATAAACTTAATGCAATAATTGCAGTCACAGTGTCTTTTCACCTAACTGCTTGCCATAGCGACCGTAGTTTTGGCAATATCTATTGTGGGTGAATATCGACTGAGATATATCCTATCGTGAGGGTATTCTGTTAATTGACAGGAGGTGGTGCCAGAGATGGTGACTGAGGAGTGAAATCAGCCATGAATATTGTATTGGAACGAATGGAATGCTGTGATAGCATACGTAGAGAAATTATCACTAATAGAAACTGACTGTTTTTTTTCTGTGGAAGAAATGAAGGATTGAGTTGATTTTTATGGATTGGTGAGATTGTAAATAGAAGACACAGAAGCTTAGGCCTAATGTTAAGGCATGATAATATAGCCTTACATAGTAGAGAGTAGAAGTTGAACCTAGCCTATAGTAGTTGCAGTCAAGCCAAGTTGGATTAGTCCAGTACAGTAGTAGTCAAGCTTAACCAAACCTCAGTGATAGTGTAGCCCACATGTGTATATTGACTTGCAATAACAAACCCTGGAACAGTAATTAAGTATGGCTACCCACCTGCGAAGAGAGGACAGGGAATCACCCATTAATAGATCAACTGTGGGAAATGCGAGAAGTGGGTGGGACCAGAGGAAAAGCAGTCATTTGTGTGTGACATTTACAACATTTGGTTCCATAAGGAATGCGCTGACATCAGTGAGGATCTGTACGTGGCAATAGAGAAATTCGGGCATCAGGGATCAGAGGAAAAATCATGCGTGCAGGGTATGCCAGGAAAGTAGGCATCACGAATGATGTCAGAAATGATTGGCATGAAAATAAGGCAGGATCGCTCAGAAGAAGGCATGAAAGAACTTGAGAGACAGGTGAACACAAATGCCAAGGAGGTAGATCGGATAAGAGAATAGAACAAGCATGGTAGGGTGGAGATGATGAATTGTATAGAAGAAATACATAGAGAAATCAGAGTGGAGATGACAAACGAGGTAAACGAGGGCATCGAAGTAGAGAGAAGAAGAAAGGATAGTGAATAAGTAACCTAAAAATCTGAAATAGAGAAGAAAGGGCCTCGCCAGGGAAATAATTGCTCACACATTTGGAGGTGCCAGAGGAAAGCATGGTAGAACCAGTGGTCCAATTGAAAGACAGGAGATATGTCAGTGTGAATGAAATAAGGGAACCTATACAAAGAATATGCGTGCTAAGGAAGACGAAAAATCTCAAAGACAGTACAGAATATTCAGAAGGTTATCTACGCCCAGACCTAACTACAAACAGTGAACAGAAGAACGCAGACTCAGGGAGGAGATGAGATCGAGAAATGCAGAAGGGGTGCTGCGGAACTTAAGGATAAGGAATGGGCAATTGGTGAACGTAATTGAGGTTCCGAGCAGGGGAGGACCAGAAGGATACAGCGAAGCAGCCCTTTCGGGAGTGATGAAGGAAATAGGGATGGTGTGTGAAGCAGACAAGAAGTAGGAGAAAAACAAACACACACGATGTTAACTGTTGGTTACATCAAATGACAGAGGGAAAGTAGAAATAGGGGATTCCAGTGTTTCAGGAAGGATAGACAGGACAGGGTAGTGGCGGAGTAGAAATTTATGTGAATGACTTGTATAAGGCTGAGCTTCTGGAGCAAGCAGGCGTTTTAAGCTGTTGGGTTAAATTTACATTGCGGATAGGCAACAGTTACTATAGGTGGAGTTCACAGGAGCACAAACTGCGAGGAGGAACAAGTTAATTTTGGAGAGCCGGGGGAACAGTGTCGAGGGCAAGCACTTGTTTAAATTGGTGGTTGGTATCTAAGTGCATCTTGAATATACCCATTTCGGCTGCTCACCTAACGCGATAATATAGGGTGGATATATGACATGCGTCAGTGCGGGGCTCGTTTCGAAAGGTGTGTGAATAATGGCAACTAGGTATATAGCGGGAATTACCTTTAAAACATGACATTCATAACGGATGAACTTACACATAATCTGAATGAAGGGACAATCCCCCCAGGTATACACAATAAATCCATGGATGTTCAGATTTTTACACACAATAAATCAATCACAGCTCTTTGTTAGCAGATCTCTCACTGCGCACCGAATCACGAGGGTACATTGGACTGTTGCGGGATTTCGCTAATAAACATTTCAATGTATCCACACATTGTGATATGTTTCTGAAGAGTTCCAAGAACCATCACAAAACTATTACAAAGTTAACTTACATTGTCCGTTGTCATGAGTGACGGAGAGCAAAGTACAGGCGAAGATCACGAATAACTTTTCCAGGTCGTCCATTGTTAACCTCAACCTTAAATTGAAGGAGAAGCTCCGTTAACGATATCAAAAATGGAAACTGTTACCGACTACTCGATATCGCGCTGGGGGCAACTATCTAGCGTTATCACGCTTATGCAGGGGTGCAACTGTGATACGCAATATAGGTAGAGAAGGGAATTACCAATTGCCGGGACCATTGGAATTCCACGAACAAATCCTTCAATCTGACGAATCATAATCTACGTGTTTTGTCATATTATTTATTGTGGGTTACCAGGGTTATTACGGTAGCAGTGTCCAATGGGTTGGCATCCCTTCCCGAATCTATAGCAGGAGGTGTGGTGATTTTGGAGAGGGTCGTCCCTCCCCTTTCCTTTTCCTCTTCGCAGAGTTCACCATCGAGATTTCATTATTGTGGTTGTCGTAAGAATTCAACTGACTCTGGCTATCCAGCAGGGCAAGCTCACGAATCGAGGTTGGGGAACTCGAACTCAACAAGCAGCCAATGCGACTGGGTTGTTTTTTATTCATTTTCGACGTGGTAGTGATGACTTATGAAGGTGGGCGAAGCTGTGTCCATTTGTGACTCGCGGGTTCATTGTGTTCTATTTTATGCCTCCTCTGGTGTCAGCAGAGGTGGACAGCCGTTGTCAGGTTCCTAAACTTTGCAAAACGTTGCAGAATTCGCTGGACTTAATTGTTAATCCAATGAGATTTTACCGTCAAAAGTATCGACTATGCACTTCACGACTGATCCACGCTGCTGGTCATTACACTTCGGGCTTATCTATCTGATTTCGATACGTTTATATCACCTCCAGAGTTGGATGTAAGCTTAACTGAAGGTCTTATTTCATAGTGTGTGCTGACAAGCTGTACAATCTGACATTCTCATCTCGAAGTTTGCATCCAACGCTGAGGTGGTGGGCGTATCTTGGAGTGTCGTGGGGTGACCACTGGAGCAATTCCCAGGTAAACAATCGAGGGGCAATTCACCGAGTCACAGGCTAGACGTAATGTTAAAGGTAAATTCCGCCAAATTATTACTCTTCTTTGGTGTTCGGTTGGGAAGATATGACTTCCCCAATTCATATAATTTGCTGATTCTGGCAAACTGGCAACCTTATTTGTGATTTCATATTTACCAATCATATGGGAAAATAATTCTTAATATTTCTCTCAGATTGGTAGATATGACTCATCAAATGTGCCAATTTGCAAAATTGCCAATTAAGCAGTGATTATTTTGCTGATCTTTTAAAATTCATACTTTGTATAACGCGAACATGCTATGATATAAACAAGTTTTGATGGCAGATTTTTAATGCCCATCATATGACATTAAAAATTTGGCTGAATTTCCCTTCAACACTCTGCCTTCTCTGTGCCGGTGACCGGGAGTGAAGCCAAGAGCGCCCTTCTCGGTTAGGAGGAGCCTGGCACAGCGCCCTCCCAGCCGTTTCAACCGCCCGATTAGAAGACTGTCACTCGACCTCAGCTGTTATGATATGGAAACGAACCCCCGACAAAATAGATTTGCCAAGGACTCGAGTCCGAGCATGCACCTGGAAGTCGGATAGGTAACCTTGCCTCTCTGGTTGGGTAATAACAGCTACTGACGATGAGCTCTCGATAATACTTGTACAATGGAATTGTGGGAGGGTTCGTTGGGTCAATGGCCTACATTAGAGATGCCCGGTTGGCAATAGTTCTAAACCAGGCCATCCTCAATTGTCCCTTGGTCTCTACTGCTCGGTTTGGAACTCTGGTGAATCCCAACTGATGGTGGTGAATCCCCAAATGAGGCATGGGAAGGGCCTTATTGTTCCGATATTTGCTAGGAACAACTGAAGAGGATTCTTCGCGCCGTCGGCTGATTTACCCAGCAGCTCTTGCGTTGTCTTCTCTGAGCGGGAACAGGAGTTGAGTTGATTGATTGCTACGGGTTCAGGAAGTCAATTCTGACTCATCGAGGAACCCTCACCGAATTTTTAATCGTGGATGAGCACCGCAACAAGAGGCCTTCTCTTCTCGACTAGTGCTCAGATGATACGAGGACGAGTGACACAATCCCTGCTCCCGGGAACGCAATTTTACGTCCCCATCCGACGGACGATCAGTGAACTCCAGGGACCTGACCATTTCTCAGAACCTGGAGGAGCGGAAGATGTTCGACGCGGACTGCCTCGCCGACCGACGAAGCCTATTGCGGGTAAGTGTGCCCCCGAAACAACCCCCCGAAATTACCCCGCCCACTGCTCAACAGCAGGCAGGGGAACCTAAGGACCAGGAACACGCCAGTCGAACTTCAAATACAGCCACTTCTGGAGGAAAAACGCCCGGTTGCTGATAGGCTGCGAATTCGAACCCGGCCGGGGGACCGTTGCATGGCAAAGCGGACACTGATACAGCTCTTACTATTCGCCCGCTCCAACTATTCTCCGCTCAGGTCAGTGGGGATTTGCGTATCTTCGAGCGAAGCCGCCTGGGGGACGATCCTGACGGACGTATTTATCGTGGCTACTGACATTTCACATAATTAGCATGCTAAGCTCCAAATACACCTACCTATATTTCGTAATCCCTAGGGTTATGTCCTGGTTAGAATGTGCCTGTTATGTATGCCTCCCAGTTTGATTCTCTCAAACCTCCAATGGTACGCGAAACTAGAAAATATTGTCAGGATCAGTAGATGTGTCACTGGAAGCTTTAAGAGACGCGCAAGCATCACTGCTGTTTGGTATCGTGAAATTACCTCATCTTAAATACCAGACGTATAAACATTACCGTTCTACCTACTTGGCGCCCCAAACTTCTACTTCATGAAACTGACAATCCCTTCTTAGTATGTCCCCCCTTCCTCCCTTCAACACTTCTTGCGTGTCAGGACTCGCAGTCAAGTATTCATTAATTGTAGTGCTGTCAATAAAATTGTTAGTTTTATCGCCTTTGGCGATGTTCTTCCCCATTTCTATTTGAACACAATCCCCTCGAACATAACCAAAAATAAATGATATGTTGGAATGATAAGGTTTAAATGATAGGTTTTACACCAACTCTACACAACGATTCTCCATCTACTGCCCAGTTAAGGGTTTTACTCGGCCACGCGAATGGCGAAAATGTGCGAATACGCGACAAAGACTATTTCCGCTCCTGTGGTATTTATTTATATGGGTCTAGTCATTAGGCACGCGATCCGCGAGGTGCGAATGTGCGATTTTTTTGTCGCGGGTTCGCGACCAAAAAAACCGAATTGTTCCGTGACAATTCAAATCGCGTGTAGCGCACAGCTCGCGATTTATGACCGATATGGACCGCCGAATGGGACACCGTTTACTGAGAATTTCAGTATTTTGCTGGAAAATAGGCATATCGTCACACATACATCGTGCAATTCCCTTTATTTTTGCCTGTTAATAGGGCCTACATGTCTATTGCATTATTCTAACTGATTGCCAAATGTTCGAATAGTACGGCAATGATGGAATTGTTGGAGGTTTTATACCCTGATCGGTGGGAATTTTCCACAAGGTATCGGGAATCTTCCGCAATCGGGTTGGATAGATGTACTCGGGGAGTCGACCAGCCCAGGGAAAGTATATTTCTAGCCTTCTTCTGAACCACCAATGGCATGAAATAACCAAAAACTACGGTACTGAACAAGTCATCCCGGAAAATGTCATGCCATGTCTACTGCTAACCATGTCACTATGCATGCTCTCTAAAAGCAAAAGATGAATTTCACTCTAATGAAGAGCACTCAGCAAACCTCGAATTGTAGAGTGGAATTTCACTCTACATAGAGTGAAGTATCACTCTCTAATGGGCGAAGATCGTACTCGTGCTTCTCTATGGAAACATTGGAGTGGTCAGTCAGCACACTTCGAATGCCACTCTAGAAGAGTGAAGTATGCTCCATAATGGGCGAAGATTTTACAATGGATGGAAAGGAGTGAAATGGAGTGATGATCACACCGCACACTGGGAGTGTACATTCACTCTTTTGTTTTTAGAGTTTGTCGCCCATTCTTTGGAAATTTTCCAGGGGACATACAGGCCCATAGCCCTATAGGCCTATAGCCCATAGCCTACAGTTCCGTTGCCGTCAATTGTGTGAACTGCGTCTCCTCTGTGGCATGTCTTCAATGAGGAAAGGTATATCTGTGGCAATCATGACTCTTGCCTAAATTGATGTGCTTTGCGAGCGCCATGTTTTGTCCGTTTTCGCGCTGAAAAGCACTGAATAGCAGCTCATCTAGTTCTGTTTCACTGCGAATTTTATTTCGCGAGTCGCATGAGCGTGCCGAGTAAAAACTCCCGCGACACGCGACACGCGATTCCTCTTAGCCAGGCGAATCGCGTATTGCCTATTCGCGAATTCGGTGCCTAGTAGCTTTAGGCCGCACTGTAGTCATCAATAAAAGCAAAGAACTTACACAATAGAGGCCATGAGATACGGTCAGTTATGTTCGGTAACAACACATATAGTGTCTCCGGTTGTACACAAGTGGGTGTGATTTGGCTCGTTTTGTTGGTTACGATAGATAGCATGGGCGGATTTGGGGGGGGGGGGGTCCAGGTTTCCGGAACCCCCCCTTTTTTTCCAGGAAAAAAAAAATCACAAAGCTAGTATATGTATTAATTTTTTTTAAATCTATGCTTTAAGATTTCCCTTGGCTTCAGAGTTTTCGTTCGTTACTCTTCATCAGCAAACTTTGCTCGAAGTGCCATTATACACATACATCGACTTTTTTCCCCATGAAGTGAGGACATCGCTACACCTTCCCCCCCCCCCCCCATCGGCACAAAAAACGTCCCTCACGTCCAAGTGGGAAAAACTAATAAGTTGCATGGAGTTCCGTGAGGTGCGATGACGAATAACGGTAAAGCCTTAGCGGAAAATAGCGAGAACGCCTGTCAACAAGATAGTATTAAACTGAAATTGGAAGTCCATGCCGCCGCAATATTACGACGGTGGAATCGAATATGTTTAAAAAGGATAGAGGGACAGCAGCCCGGCTTACCGCGAGAAAAACCTAAGACACTAGACCCTGGTCACGGTGTTCTGGCCATATGAACCTCTGCATTGTAACAGACAGATGTCTACAACTCAGAGGTGAATAGTTTTCAAGCACAGACGATCCGACAGCGTGTTTGGAGGACAAGATAAGCGTGTTCTTTGCAGAACAAGAAGATGCACCCTCTTGAAACGGAGCAAACAGGAAAGGATACAAAGACGCAAGAGTCTTTGCCGTACGAGGTTGGTTGTGAGGCACCGAGCGTTCGAAGCCTTCGTCGAATTATACGATGCATCACAAACACGAACTGAGTCATCTCGAAACCAGCCGAGTATTCACAGGAAACACACGACAAGCATGACTCTCTGGCAATCCATTTCAGTCCATTTCAGTTGTTAGTAGTGCTGTCCTGACAAAGAATGCGATCAGCATAAACACCGGTTAAGCCAAATCATCCAGTATCATGACAACCTCCGAAATTTGGGCGTGCAATGGAAAACATGTCAAAAAGTATCGGGAAGGAATGTTACCAATGTCCATCATCGATGGTTTCCAAGAAGAGTAGCTCTCTCCACAGAAGTGCTGGGGCTGAGGAAGCGTGCATGCCAAAGATACTGCGCGCCGACAGACAATGCGCAAACAACGTTAAGAGCAGGAACACCCCAGAGGAGTACTCCGTGTCACCCATTTCGATCCACCTGCTAGACAATTGAGCGTGAAATAGAATGTAGGTTCTCCGGGCTGCAAGAAAGGGCCGCCAAAGCATTCGCGATAGTCCCTAGTCACCTATGTGACATACCGGATGTGCTCGAAGATGTGACACTGAGAGAGGACAATCCATACCACCAGGATGACCTAGTAACAGTGTTGTGGACATTGTGATGAGGAGTTGGAGTCATGGAAAGATCGGGTGGATGGAGAAAGAGGCCAAAGACAGATATGAAGCACTGAAAGCAGGGGGACAAAGACCTGTTCCCCAACGTTGAAATCCTGCTGAAACTCATTTGCAGAATCCAGTCACAAGTGTGAGTGTGGGGCGATCCTTAGTTGCTGAAACGCCTCAAATCGTACTTGAGATCAAACCAGGGGTCAAGGGCGTTTTAACGGACTTGCGTTGTGGCAATACACAGAGACAATTAAAATCCCACAGGGCACGATCCGATACTGGTTAGGTTCAGGAGTAGGCCCAGAAGGCGGATGGCGCTGTCGGAGGATCGATATCTAAGATGTCCGCACTAGATCAGCGTAAAGGGAACGGACTCACACAAATCCGCCAAAAGTAAACTAACGAAGGAAAACAAGTAAAATATAAAGGACAAGGATCACGGAATAGATTTTTTATTCCTGACAAAGTCAGGAGAAATCTATGCAGTCATGTCAGTGTGCGTGTTGTGGGGCGTGTGTGGGTGTACTATTTATGTTACGCCTAGCTTGTAAAAACCTACATGATCCAGGCAAGGCAATTTTATTTGGGGAACAAGGGGGGGGGAAATTTTCCGCGTCGAAGGTCACAATCCATGTTTGACAGCGTGGAAAAACTACCTCCCTCTGCCCTGGGCAAAGCATACAAAAACTTTGAAACATAAGTTCCACCAAAGCTTCAGGTTCGTGATACCTTTTGGCGTGATGGTTCATGGCGAGAAGTTATTTCGAGGAACTAATACCGGGGATGATAAGTGTGCACAAAGGAACTTGCATAAGGGAATTATTCATACAAACAAGCATGGAAATGCGATTTCCGGGAATCTGGGGGTCCATCAGAACAAAAAATTTGCTGTGTGTTGTCACGCTCCGCGCCAACCCTGGTCGCGCGCCGCTCACGTGGACATAGCGATCAGTACGGACGGAAACTCCCCCTTTATAATTAGAGATCCGCCATGATAGATAGTATCTCACAAAGTGCAACAGGGTGCATCAAGAATCAACCATTGTTGAAAAAACTAATCGCAGAACAGGTTGCTGAGTGTAGGAGTAGCGACGCATGTCGCAGCAAAATTATTGTCCACACGTACTGTTTTAAGTAGTATTAGGAGAAATTCCTGCTGGTTAAGTCCATTAAATGTAGCCAAACACTGATCCGTCAGCATCAGACACCTCAAAGCGCGGTCACAGAAGACAGCCTGATAGAAATAGGACGCGTGCCATGGAGTTGATGATAGGAGGAAGCTTGAGGCAGGAAATAACCCCCACAGAGTGACAAAAAAACTGGGATGACAAACAGAATCTTGTCGAACTCAACTACATGTCGTCGGTCAGGAAATAACTCCCACACACGAAAAATGACGGGGTTTCAGTCTTCGGTTCTTGTGAAGATGTCGTCCTGACGTTAGTCAACCTGCTGCTCCAGCTCTGCAATGGCAATCAGGTCAGAAGTTAGCGTGCCTACTTATTCATACACGATTCCTAAACCGTAGTCCCGACAGTAGCCTACATAATTTCTAGCAGCGTTGGTTGAAGCTACGCGGTACGGTTAGCTTGGCAAATAACTGTGAATGAAAAATTGACCTTTTTATAAAAAGCCTTTTTAAAACGATTGTGTGCGCTGCGAGCGGAGCATAAAGAATTTGCAACAAAGCATTTTAATGCAATGCCAATAAATAACAAAAACTATAAAGGGTTGGGCGTTTCTGAATTCGTAACCCCCAAGAATTCGAATCAGCATAGGTGTATAATCTAAATTAAACGAACGTGTAGTGAGGTCGTCTAGATAATACCGTTACTTCACACTAACGGAGGGATAACAGACTGTACATAGCCCGCACTGCACGACGTCGAAGGTTCATGAGGTGATTCGGTGTTCTATCTGTTAGAGGAAGTGACGTGTGACGGCCCGGGATAATTCGGGGGGTCATGTGAACCTACATGAGCGTTCCCATAGCTGCAGGGCCCTGTTTAGACACACTTCCATGTAGAGTCTAATGCATGTTAGTTTGTGGCTTAGGGTTCATATCTACAGATGTAGTGTGCAGTTTGCTAGGGAGGATGAATTCTCAGATGGATCAAACTGTATGATGAGGATGGAAGGACTATGAATATCTAGCAACTCATGAATAAGGTCGTTATATTGCTTTATAGGGTAGCTATTCCATGGAATCAGTTGGCTGTGATGCGGCATAATTGCCGCAGTGATACGCGCAGCAGTAGAGGGTGCAGCGTTATTTCGAAACGGGTATATACCGGATATACGGATGAAATGCGTTCTTGCGGTTACAAAAGTGGGACTTTACTTTAAGTGGTGACTTTGAATTATCATATGACCTCCACCCTCCAAGACTGTATCAAAATGGCGACAATTTTGATACTCTAAATTAAGAAATTGAGAGTCATTCCGAATGTTCCATCAATAAATAAATAGGGAATCATGTGGAATCAACTTTAGATGCGAAGGCTAGGACCTGAATTCAGGCAATTGAATGGAAAAAATATCGTACGTATGGAGCATTTTCAGTCAAATTATTTCAGAGTCGAACGTCGAAAAGCGAGAGCTTTTCGGTAACCACTACCGTGCATTGC